>CAWUFW010002733.1:1800000-2076319 GCA_963921515.1 Calotriton arnoldi
ATATGTATTGCCAAATGGCGGTTGGCATGCTCCGCCACCCAAATCACACTCACAGGCACCAATGTATGGCACCCAAATCGCGGTAGCTACTGCATGCCACCAGCGGTGTGCACCACCACCCTAGAGCACACCGGTAGTGGACATGATATGCACTGCCAAATAGCCGTTGGCATGCTCCGTCACCCAAATCACGGTCACAGGCACCAATGGGCAACCACAATCGCGGTAGCCTAATGCAATTTTGAAAATCGCGGAAGGCGTGCTCCGCCACCGCGGAGCCGGTCATTGGATGCATTTGAAAAAGGCTGACCTGGAACACCAATTGCAGCAGCTTGGAACCACTGAAACTGCCCCATGGGGCTATATATGTGTGGGAGGGAGCCTCACATTTCCACAGCTTCCAGAGCCTGCTGCCTGAGACCCCTCACCTGCTGCTGCTGTCTCCAGGGACTGCTGCCTGCCACCCCTAAACACCACCTGCTGCTGCTGTCTCCAGGGACTGCTGCCTGCCACCCCTCAACACCACCTCTGCTGCTGCTGTCTCCAGGGACTGCTGCCTGCCACCCCTCAACACCAACTGCTGCTGTCTCCAGGGACTGCTGCCTGCCACCCCTCAACACCACCTGCTGCTGCTGCTGTCTCCAGGGACTGCTGCCTGCCACCCCTCAACACCAACTGCTGCTGCTGCTGTCACCTGGCCACAGTGATGGCGAGGACTGAGAAGATCCGGGCCAGTCCCTTCACCAGCGAGGAGCTGGAGGTCCTGGTGGACGAGGTGCTCACACAGTATCCAAGGCTATATGGTGCCCCAAATGTCGTGGTAAGTCTTCAACAGTGTGAGTGAGAGTGCAGGGGGGGCACACATGAAGTTGAGCTGCTGCAGTATGTGCCTGAGAGTGTGGGGTTATGTCATGCACTGCCTAGCATGCTTTCTCCAGGGGAAGGGGTGTGTAGCCTATTTCACACGTTTCCCTGCCTGCACATCAAGATTTGAGTGACATGTATTGTCTTGTCAGCCATACAGTGACGCAGCAAGTTGGTAATGCAGGAGTCAGGACAGTGATTGCTTGTGTGAATGGCTGTGTGGGTCCCTGTTGTCCTTCTCAGTGTGAGCCCACCTGGCCTGCACAGTCACCGCCCAAACTGACAAGGAAACATCACTGAATGTACAGAGTGTTACATGTGTCTTTTTTCTTTACTCTCCATCAATGAGCCATCTCAGCCCTGTAGCTTGCACATGACAGGCCTTGTGAGAAGGGTGTGGGTTTGTGAGATCATGTCCCTCAATGTGACCTCCATGACACAGTGAGCCATTCACAGGGCAAGGACATTGAGGGCTGCGCAGTGTTGGACACAGTGAGTCTAACCCCCAACATATGTTGATATGTAATGTATGTCTTGCTCTACCTAACAATGGACAGTAGATGTGGGCAGACTAGACATGGCTTCATGTGCTGGCATCCTGCATGTGTATGAGATGGGCAGGTACTGTGTCCACCCTCACACCTGCATGCATTTACGTGTGGTTCTCCCATGCTGATGTACCATGTGAGATGCATTCTTGTCTCTGTTAGACATATCTGTGGATTTGGTATGAGTCAGTATCATGCTACTGTACTGAGAGATATTGGTACATAACACTGTGTCACTGATGTTTTCCCCTCTTGTCTCCCATGCCTGCAGCTCAAAGTACACCAGCGTAAGGCCGTGTGGAGGGCCATTGCATGCAAGGTGCGGGCTGTGGGTGTCTCAAACCGATGGCGCACCCACTGCCACAAGAGGTGGGATGACATCTGCCGGCTGAGCAAGAACGTGGCGGAGATGACGCTGGGTCTGCTCCCTCGGACTGGCAGGTTGGCGCGGCGCAGCATGACACCACTAATGGCCCGCATCTTGGCCGTGACACAGCCTGAGCTGGATGCACGTTTGAAGGAGCATCAGCAGCAAGCTAGGGGTGAGTATTCTGGGAAGGGTGACTTTGGCTGTGAGTGGCTGCATGTGTTCACAGCCTGGGACAGCACTGGGCTATGTGATGTTGGTAGTGTGATGCAGTGGCTTGTAAGTGGCCTCTGTGCTGGGTGCAGCTGTCATGCATTTGCCCTACCTGTACTTCCTAGTGTGATTTGAGTACTGGGCATTGACATTGCATTCTGAGTCGTGGGCTTCAGGTATCGTCTGCATTGGGGTAGTCTGGGAAATCACATGGAAGGGAACGGCAGTGTGCCTAATCTGAGTGTGCTTTCATCAATGCGTGCATTGCCTGACCTCAGATTTGTGAGGCTTAGACATCTGACGCAAATGTGCTACAGTAGTTGTGCCCCAAAGTACAACATGGTGGATGGCATGAGCTCATGGCCATTGTGGACTGTTATGTTGGAGTCTGTATCTGTGTTGTCCCCTTCTGCTCCATCCAGATATGACAGTGGCAACATGTTGTGGGGTTCATCCTTGCCCACATCAGGGCCCTAGGTGTGCTCAGAGCTATTTGTGTGTCTGGTTGAACGGAGCCACCGGCAGGATATTGTGCTGTGTGGTCATCACATGGCTCACTTATGCCTGGTTTTCTTGTTTACACGCACTGTTCGAGTTCAGAATTGAGGGTGCACAATGTCATTGCACAGGGTGGTGTGCAACATGTAGATTTCTTCATCTTCAGTGATGCTTTGCTTGCATATGTTTGTTCTGTTGATGCCAATGAACTGACCCTACATCTCTCTCTCTCATGCAGCATCTCCCGTGGGCACGGAAGGACAGGGGACGGACACCAGTGGTGAGGCATCAAGCACAACAGCTGCACACGGGCACAGTGACACAGATGTGACCAGCGCCTCGGAGGGGGACAGGAGTCTGCTGGAGGAATCACAGCCAGAGACGCAAAGCTCAACGTCATCTGACGCCAGCGGTGACGCATCCATGTTGGCGGGCACAGGGAACGGGGACTCTGCCTCCTCTTCCACCACACAGCGTACAGTGCCCACCCTCCCAGCTACTTCCACTGTTGCTGCCCGTGTTCGCACCAGTAAGCAGGGAAGAGTGTCCTTCACCCCAGGCACCGCTGCCCCTGCCCCTGTCCCCCCGGCTGCCATCAGTGCTGAGTCTGTGGACCTTTTGGGCCAGCTGTGTGTGGGCCAGACAGCTCTCCTCAATGCCTTGATAGACCACGACAAAAAGTTGGCACAGGTGGTTGCTTTCATGGAGGGCATACATTCAGACGTGGGTGGGCTACACTGGACTGTCCAGTCTTTGTCCTCTGCAGTGATGGCAGCCCTTCAACTGGCACAATCTCGGAGTCCAGCTCCAGTCCCTTTGTCCACCCCCCTGCCAGTGGCCACATCTGATGATAGTGACCACGCACAACAGACCTCAAGGTCAAGATACAGCACACGAGTCACACAGCAGCAGCAGCCCAAGCGGTCCAGGGCACATACACCATCCCCACAGAAAACTAAAGCCACCCCAGAGCGCAAAGACATAAGCCCGTCAGGCGACACCAAGGGCCACAAAGCCAAGAAGCAGCCCTCAGGGTCACATGCCTCAGATGCATCCCCAGCCAAGGACTCTCCTGTCCCAAAAGCGTCTCGCAAAGACAAGCAGACAGTTTCCATGCCCGCTGAGAAGGTGGTGCCTGCTAAAAGTACACATAAGAAGAGCTCCAAGGCAGATTCACCCACAACCTCAACTCCCATCCTAAGCCCTGTGAAGCAGGGAAATGCGGGCACTGTAGGGGAAAACCTGGTAAACAGGGGATGGAGGGGCAAAGGCAAGGCCAGGCCAAGCGAACAGCTGGATCCAGCATGTCCCCAGAGGGAGGGCCACCGTCTGCACCTGATGCAGCTTTGGTGGTGAGTGTGCCTGTTGTGGCCGCCCCACCTCCCACTCCTACCAAGACCACACTTCCATATCAAATCCCCAAGAAGTGGAAAGGTACCCCTCAACATTCTCCCTCCCACACTGTGTCTCATGGCAGCATGTCTCCGCCTCCACGGGCCACCACACCAGCCGGTCCAAGCAGCCCTCCGGCTCCCAAAGCCACTGATGCCTCAAGCTCAGCTGGTCCGCTCTCACCCAGGTCCAGTCTTAACTGGCTCCGACACTCATCCAGCTCCCAGTCAGACTGACAGACAAGTCTGAGGCTAAATCCCCCTCATACACCTGTCTCTCCCACAGCGGTGCCTGTACTGCCCATTGTTATCCCCCTAGCTGTGTTGCTGACCATGACTATGTACAGTCTCACACATTCTCTGTGCAGCTTCTCATGTACCTACTCTGCTGTTTGGACTGGCCACTGGCCTTGCTGTACATTGCTGTGTTTGCCCATTCCCTGTGCAGCTTCTCATTTACCTACTCTGCTGTTTGGACTGGCCACTGGCCTTGATGTACATTGCTGTGTTTGCCCATTCCCTGTGCAGCGTCTCATGTATCTACTCTGCTGTTTGGACTGGCCACTGGCCTTGATGTACATTGCTGTGTTTGCCCATTCCCTGTGCAGCTTCTCATGTACCTACTCTGCTGTTTGGACTGCCCACTGGCCTTGCTGTACATTGCTGTGTTTGCCCATTCCCTGTGCAGCTTCTCATGTGCCTACTCTGCTGTTTGGACTGGCCACTGGCCTTGATGTACATTGCTGTGTTTGCCCATTCCCTGTGCAGCTTCTCATGTACCTACTCTGCTGTTTGGACTGGCCACTGGCCTTGCTGTACATTGCTGTGTTTGCCCATTCCCTGTGCAGCTTCTCATGTACCTACTCTGCTGTTTGGACTGGCCACTGGCCTTGCTGTACATTGCTGTGTTTGCCCATTCCCTGTGCAGCTTCTCATGTACCTACTCTGCTGTTTGGACTGGCCACTGGCCTTGCTGTACATTGCTGTGTTTGCCCATTCCCTGTGCAGCTTCTCATGTACCTACTCTGCTGTTTGGACTGGCCACTGGCCCTGCTCTTGTCTACTTTTGATGCCTATCTGTGAAATTTGTAATAAAGACAGTTGCTCCTGTTGTCTGCTTTGTCAGTCTCCTTGCTAAATGAAGAGTTTTCTGTGTGGGTATGGTTTAATGTGACACATGCTCTGTATGCCACTTTAACGTTGCCAGTTGCTAGTTCCACTATTTCAGAGTTTGGCTGAGGTGGGAGGCACTTCAGTTCTTCTTGACTCTGAGGCTTGGGGGTGCACTGATGGTTGTTTGTGATGATCTACTGTTATCCTAATGATTCTATGTTCAGGTTTGCTAAATTGTACACATGTCATGTTAGGATGCACTACCAGCACAGAGTGGGATTCTATCCACAGGATTGCAGGCAGGCTGGCCAGGGTCATCATGTATGTGTGATCTTACTTTATGTGTGCCCAGCAGTGTAGGTGTATAGTCATCTTGTGATGGTCAGTCATCCTAGTCACATGGGTTACTTTCAATGTGTGCACTTGGGTGGTCAGGAAGTATGCAGTGTGAAGGGGGTGACTTTGTCGTGAGTGTTGATGTGTGTGTGCACCTGCAATGTCAACTACACACATGTGTCACCCAGGAGTAGAGTGCCTGTTTGTGTAATTGTTCAGCCCTGTGATTGTGATTGTGTGCACATGTGTGTGTTGTATGTTGTGCACTGTGCAGTGTGTTGGTGTGTCCTTGCAGTTCGGGCTGACTCCTACTTGTTGTTTTTGGCAATTGTGAGTATGCAGAGTATGTGACTGGCAAGTCAGTGTTGTGTTTTGTTGATCATCCATGTGTCTTGATGCTGTTTGTACTCACTGTGCATCCCTGCTCAGCCACACTGACATTGTGGGTGTGTTTTCTCATGCATTGCTGTCACATGGGGCTTTATTGCCTCCAGTATGGCATGTGGTGTGTGGTGTCATACCATCCCCTATCTGTGCTTCAGATGCCTACCCATTGTGAGTCTG
Source organism: Calotriton arnoldi (assembly GCA_963921515.1). NCBI lineage: Eukaryota > Metazoa > Chordata > Amphibia > Caudata > Salamandridae > Calotriton > Calotriton arnoldi. The sequence goes on from CAWUFW010002733.1 coordinate 1,805,895, forward strand.
CACTCCATCTATTTGTGTATGGTACACTCCTGCCATGTCCACTACTGACGTACACACCACTTCACTTTCATGTCAGCTGTCCCCTTGGGTTGCCTGTGTGTGTGCCTCCCCATCACTTCATTTGTAACACTGTGCTTTGTGGTGCAGATCTTTGCACAGGACCAATGTGCCACTCAGGACATTTTCCCAATTGGTTATATGTTATTTTCTTGTACTGTTTAGCAGTCATGGTTGCTCATATGCAGTTCAACTGTTTGTGCTGCACAGTCCTCTGGTCAAGTTGTTTCCACTTTGATGTCCCAGACTTGTGCATCTGTGGGTGTTGGGTTAGGTGTATGTGTGTTTGCTGAGGTACTGCTTCACTTCCTGAGTGTGATGTTGTCAGTGTGTTCATGGTGTGTCACTCACATCTGTGTGGGACCGGTATGTTTGGTGTGCACACACTGCTTGGTGTGCATGCAGTGCTGTGGGTGTATGTTGCCTTGCCCTTGCCTGGTGTGCATCCCCTGATGTCCTGCTGTGTTTGCAATGTGATTTATTGGCATGTGCTTCTGTTGTGTGTTTGATGTGGCTGTGTGCAGTGTTTGGGCTGTGTTGTCTCTTGCAGATGACAGATGCTCTGTGTGTGGTGTTCTATTTGCATGTCAGTGTGTGTGTTTTGTTGGTGTGGTGTGTTTCATTCAGATGTGTGTTGCCAGTGTGGTGTGCCTTACTTGTGTGTCTGTCACATGAACTTAGGTATATTCTAGTTCCTGTGCTTGTGTTGGGTGCGTCCTTGTTGTTTTCTCCTCTCATATCTGAGCTGTCTCTTGTCATTCTTGTGCATGTGCAGGCATGTGGTACACTGTGACATCATGTTGACTTGATGGGTGGTGTGGTATGTCTGTCTGTGTGTCATTGTAGGCCCATTTCTCCCAGTTTGTGTCCATGATTGTTTTGTGATGGTGCACTTCTTGTCTGTGTTGTGGTATGTTGTCTGTGCATTGTTCCTGACTGATGGGGTTGTGCACTCCTGTTCTGTCTGTGCTCCCATTGCCTTTCCACAGTTTGGCTGCACAGTTCATGTCTGGTCTTGTTGTGCTTCTGTGTGTGTTTTTGTTGAGTTATATGTTTGGCTGTTGTTTTTGTGCAGACATTGGTTCTGGCATCCCTGTGTGTGTGTGATGTTTGTGGGTGCCCCCAGGGAGTGAGATTGTTTGTCTGTGTATTGACTGGACTTTATTGACACCCTTCTGTGTGTCTGGCACTGGTGTTGTGTGCTGCAGGTGTGATGGGGAGTATATGTGAAGATTCCTACTTGTGTTTGACAGTCATGGAGTGTGTCAATGGGCCCTGTGTGTTGTGCTGCTGACATGCTCCTGTCAAGTAGTTGGATACATATGTGTGGCTGTTCACTGTTTGACTTCAGGGCCTTCCTTTCATCCCTGTGCCTATCCATGGGTTGCCTTGCTGTCTCCCTGAGTTGTTGCACTGTGGTGACTGTGGTTTGACTTCACTCACTGTGCCAGCCATGTGTGATTTGATGGGCTGAGTGTGTTCTTATATGTTCCTTGTCTTGCATGTGATGTACACATGCTTGGTAGTTAGCTCCTTGGCCTTCCAATTGTGGGCACCTCACTTTAGCTTTCCTATATGTTGTACTCCATTGCTGCTGGCATGTGGTCTGTGTATGTGGCTGTGTGTCAGTGTGGGGTATGTCTGTGTGACTTGGCAGGCTGTGTGTCCAGTGGAGTGATTGTTCATTATCTGTGTGTGTGTTCATTTTCTGCTTGGACTCAGTTTTCTTGCCATGTGTGTGGTGTTGTTGTGGTGTGTGGGTTGCCCTGGCCCTTTGCTTCTATGCTGTGTGTTCCTCTGCAGCCACTCCTGCTGTGGCTGTCTCCCTAGTTGTTTGGTGTGTGGTGCAGGGTGTGGGTTCACCTGGCTTGTTGTTGTGCATGGGGGAGCACAGGAGGGGCACATGGCATGTCCCTTCATGGGGGGGCCTGGTGTGTGGAGGGTGGAGGTGTGGCCCTGTGGTCTTTGTGCACTACCCATGCCTGGCGCTGGCCCTGCCTTCTGCATTGTGCGCATGTTTTCCCGCGTCTTCCCCGTTGCGGTGACGTGACCGGGACATTACTTCATGATCACGGTAGATGGGTGACCTGGATGCGGAGGGGTGATTTGGTGACAGGTAGGACATGTGTGGGTACACTTGTGGATGTGTTCCTGTCCCCACCAGGGTGTCTGGTGTGGAGAGGAACCCTATATCAGCCCATGAGTTGTGTGTCGTGGTTGTGTGCGGAGTTGTGTTATTGTGTACCTGCGGCGTCGTCCGCGACGGGCCATGAGTTGCTGGTGATGTATCAGGTACAGCGCCGGGAAGACGTGTAGAGCTGGATCCATTGCGGTCGGGACCGGGTGGAAGGGACCGGGACTCTGGTTTCGGGCTCCGCTGTGATGCTTCCACAGTCTCTGGTTGGGCGGTTTCTCCGCTGCGGTGCGACTGGCTGTTTGGGGCATCCTGATTTGTACGGCGGTTGGGACGTCATTCTGCACGGCGGTGAGTCTCCATTGGCTCCCACCGCCGCGGTGGCGGGCGCACTTTGATGGCGGTTAGCGTCGCACCGCGGCGGACGGGAAATGGGCTATGTTTGGCCATACTAATATGGCAGGCGTGAGGTCCGCTGCTGGCGTGCAGAAAAAAGCATTTTCTGCCACCGCCAGCACCGCGGTGGTGCCTCCGACCGCCATCGTAATAGGCCCCTATGTTATTTTTATAAAATAAATATGATTTCCTATCTCTATGTATTTGTTTATCTTACATATTGTTAGTAAAAAATATATTTCTTATTTTCAAAATATTTTACAATAAATAAACATCAATAAAGAAATTAAAATGACTAATTTATTATCTACCATTTTATTAATGTTACATTTAATGTTACATATTAATTTTATTTTTAATAAATATACTGTGTAAAATATTATCTTTTCATTAAGTATATATACAATGTTAATTTTTTACATGCACAACTCTCTTATAAAATTAATATTACACTACTTTAAACTATAATATTTTTTTTTAATTACATATTAAAACACATTTAGCTAAATTATTATTCCCACTTCAGTTACCATAAATACAGGATAGGTGCTGGACAGTAATTTTAATTAATTTACTATTCCCACTCCAGTTAGTATTTATTAGGGGTAGGTGCTGGACACTAAACTTAATAAATGTACTATTCCCACTCCAGTTAGTATTAATTAGGGGTAGGTGCTGGACACTAAACTTAATTAATTTACTATTCCCACTCCAGTTAGTATTAATTCAGGGTAGGTGCTGGACACTAAACTTAATTAATTTACTATTCCCAATCCAGTTAGTATTAATTCAGGGTAGGTGCTGGACACTAAACTTAATTCATTTACTATTCCAACTCCAGTTAATATTAATTAGGGTAGGTGCTGGACACTAAACCTAAATCATTTACTATTCCCACTCCAGTTACTATTAATTCAGAGTAAGTGCTGGACACTAACATTATTTAATTTACTATTCCCACTCCAGTTAATATTAATTAGGGGTAGGTGCTGGACACTAAACCTAAATCATTTACTATTCCCACTCCAGTTACTATTAATTCAGAGTAAGTGCTGGACACTAACATTATTTAATTTACTATTCCAACTCCAGTTAATATTAATTAGGGTAGGTGCTGGACACTAAACTTAATTAATTTACTATTCCCACTCCAGTTAGTATTAATTCAGGGTAAGTGCTGGACACTAAAAATATTTAATTTACTATTCCCACTCCTGTTAGTATTTATTAGGGGTAGATGCTGGACACTAAACTTAATTAATGTAATATTCCTACTCCAGTTAATATGAATTCAGGTTAAGTGCTGGACACTAAAATTATTTCATTTACTATTCCCACTCAAGTTAGTATTAATTAGGTGTAGGTGCTGCACACTAAAGTTTATTAATTTACTATTCCCACTCCATTTATTATTAATTACAGGTAGGTGCTGGACACTAAAATTAATTAATTAACTATACCCACAGAAATTACTGTAAATTAAAAGGAGTTGCCAGACCGTTTACATATATATTTTTGTTTTCATATTAAAATTAATATAATATGACTAACTACACTATACATAAAATTACAAATATTTGACAACACCTATAATAAATTACTACACTATATAATTGAAAACATTTTATATTTTTTATATGGTATAAATGTAAAATGTTAATTGTTTAGGTAATTTAAAAAAATATATATATTTTACTACATTTTTAATTTCACATATAAATAATATAATATCGACATTAAATACCTAAATATAAATATTTCAATTTTGAATTGTAATTTTAAAAAAATATAGATATTTTTAATTGAATATTACAAACATTTTCACTTCATTTAAAATTTAAAATTCTTAACAAATGAAATATTAAATAATTTTCAATTATAATACTACATTTTTTAACTTCTTAAAATGTATTAATTATTATTATTTAAATAAAGATAAATATTAATTGATTAAAAATTTACACTGTAGGGGGGCGGGGCCTAGCGATCTGGCATGGCGGTCGCAAGTTAGGTGAGCTCGGCTCCGCCCAAAACCGATATCCTGCATTTATCCTATTTCGTTGGTGAATTTTCACGCTGCGGCCCCTCGCGGTAACGGAGACCCTGGGGGCAACAATCCGACTCAGCAAAAACTGAATTTCGAGTTATTTTGAGGCGATTGTGGTGAGGTGCGCCAGAGCGGCCTAGTGGGCAGGCCCAGAGTTGGCAGCGAGAACCAACGCTAGCAGTGGAGCTGCCGCGCTGGGAGTCTGGAGACGATCGGAGGCCGGCGCGCCTGATCCCTGGCGGCGGAATTGGTGAGCGAGCAGTAGCTGCTGGGAAGACTGCAAGACCGTCGGATCTGCGTAGGAGGCCCGGTGAGTGCACCCGCTGGAGCACTGCCCCTCCCCCCTCCTCCTGTCCCCATTGCAGTGGTCGGCGGCCTGTTCGGGCCGCGAGGGCGGGAAGACCGGCGGGCTCCCTGCGTTGTGGGATAGCTGGCGGGGCCCATCGGGGCCAGAGTGTTACGCAGTGAAATCAAGCAGAGGTTACATGGCCGTGTAGACTGCCTCGGAGAGAGCCGTTGCCTCTGAGTGGACACTTTGGGAGGCAGCAACCGGAGCCCGTGGAGTGGGTAATTACAGTGCATCTAGCGCAGTGGCCCAGAAGGCAGGTCAGCAGCCTTACATTGAGGTTTCATGGGGCCGGCGAGTACATGCAATTCACCCTGAAATTTGGCCACCATATGTATTGGCAATAACGGGAAGCGGCGCTCCGAGTGGCCCTGGGTGAAGGCGCGTCTGGCAAGTGTGGCTGAGATCGATGTGGTGAGGTGGGACCCAGACTTACCTCTCACAGTTTCCTGGTGCACGGGAGTTAGCAGAATTGCTATAGGCAGCCAAGCAGGACGACCAGATACCACCCTACAGCTCTTTGCATCACAGGGCTGGGCTGCAGCGTTGTAGTGCTGGCGCAGACTGAATTGGGGATTGCTCCTATCCCCGGTGGGGCCTGGAGATAGTCTCCGTAGTAACAGAGGGACACCCATTAGGGGGGGGCGCGGCCATCTGCGGAAGCGGCCGGGTTAGTGCCTGGTGCGGCTTGTGGGCGGCGGCACTTCACCCGTGTCTCTTACGCCAAGAATCCTATCACCGGGTCAGCTATCATCACCTGGAACCGTGTGGGCATAGCCTGACCGACGTTGTACGGAGTCCGAGCGACGTAAGGCGGGAGTCTGCCTGGAAGACAGACACGCTGATATTACAGGAGTAAACTTCCCAGCTGCTGCCATGGCGAAGGACAAACTAACCGCGGGCTCCGCCAAGCAATGCACTATAGATTGCTTCACTGGACAGGGAGCCTCTACCGCAGACCAGGGAGGAGCACAAGGAGGTGTCCCAGACAACGCCGCGCTTATGGCAGCGATTACACAGTCCAGGGCCGCCCTGGAAGAAAAGATTGGAGCGGTGGGTACGGACGTCACCCTCCTGAGGCAAGATCTTCGAAATGCGGTAGAACGCATCACAGAAGCGGGAACCAGAGTCTCTGGAGTCGAAGACTCAGTTACCACTCTGCAGAAACAAGTCACCACGCTTGAAACGCTTACCAGAGGCTTGGCCTCGTGGGTGGAGGAGGCAGAGGGCAGGGCCAGAAGGAACAATCTTCGCTTCGTTGGGTTCCCCGATGGATGTGAAGGGGGGAACATGGAACAGTTTCTCACTAAGTGGTTAGTAGGTTGGCTCCCATCGCGGTCACTTTCGGGATGCTTTGTTATTGAAAGTGCTCATAGGGCCCTGATGCAGAAGCCGCCCCCGGGGGCCCGGCTGAGGCCGGTTATTGCCAAGATTCTAAATTATCTGGATAGAGATGCGATAATGAAACAGGCCAGACTCAAAGAACCTATACTATATGAAAACACATGTATCCTTATCTTCCCGGACTATACTAGACTAGTCCAGCAGAAACAGCAGTCATTTATGGCTGCCAAGGTGCGTCCCCGTGAGCTGAAACTCCCTTATGCCTTGTTGTATCCAGTCAAGCTGCGGGTGGTCTATCAGTCTCATACCCTCTTCTTTGACTCTCCTGAGGAGGTTTTTCATTGGACGGATGAAACTGTAAAGATTAGGCGCCGCACGCCGCCCAGGCTGGAGTCTCATTCCTCGTCCGGTGAGTCCGCCCGCCAAACATCTAAGCCCAAAATTAAGGGATCTAGGAGATCAAGAACGAGGCGACGCTCCAAATCCTGCAGTGATCCTGGCAGATCCAGGTCTGTGCCCCGGAAGGGGTCCTGAACACCACAACAGTAACATGACTTTCCTGGCTGGGAAAGCATGTGTATCCTAAAAATGGACCGACGAAACGTGAGCAGGGGCTGATACCTCTGCTTGATCTCACATCGCTCAGGGGCTTGACCGCTGAGTAATGGGTAGGTTATTGGGGATCCATTGGGGGGAGGGCGGGGGGCTCCCATTGGGGTCCATACGCCACCTCCGCCGCAATAGATACTTCAGTTGTTTTGAGGTATAGGGAGGGGGGTTTGGGGGCTGTAGGGGAAAGTTTGTTTTATGATTGCACTATATTTCTGGCACACACACCATATCTGCGTACAAACGTATGGCTGTCCCACATACCAGGGCTCACCGGCCTCTAGATGGTGAACCTGATGGATAGTGTGCGACTCCGCGCAGGTGACCTATGCATAGTTAGCTGGAATGTTAAAGGTGCCTTGGATAAGATTAAGAGAGGGGCCATTTTACACCAGGCCAAACGCTACCGAGCGGATGTTCTGATGCTCCAGGAGATGCACCTATTGGGTCTCCTTCGATATGGCTATGTCCAAGTCTTCCACTCTGGGTTTACTAGGGGGTCGCGAGGGGTCGCGATTTTAATACATCGCAGAGTCCCCTACAAGCACGTTAAAACACGAACAGATACATTGGGGAGATACGTATTCCTTGAGGGTACTATATATGGGGAACAGGTGATCTTGGGGTGTGTATATGCCCCCCCGCCGCTGCAATGGGCCTTGGTTGAGCACCTCACAACTTTGTGGGCTGATATGCCGGAGGGACTAGCTATCATAGGGGAAGATTGGAACGACGTAATGGATTTGGTGGTGGACAGATGGCGATCCGTGGGACAAGCCGTCGCCCCTCACAGCACTAAACTGAACTCCTTGGCGACGGGGTTGGGTTGGGTGGATGTGTGGCGTTGGCTACATGGAACAGAACTCGGTAACACTTATTACTCGACCTCCCATGACTCGAAATCCCGCATTGATTATTTCTTTGTGCCCCGAAATGTAGTCAGGAGGGTGCGGGCAGTGGAGACGCTCCCACGGGGTCTCTCCGATCATTCTCCATTGGTCCTGACGGTGCAACTGGGTCCTGAGAGACCCTCCTTTAGATGGCGTCTCTCCCCATGGCACCTTCAAGATGAGAAGTACAGGTAACACATGAGACAGGCGGTTGACCAATACTTAGCAGCTAACGTGGGAACGGTGGCTGAGGCTGCGACGGTGTGGGAGGCCATGAAACCCACCTTGCGGGGGGTAGATATTTCCTGTTGTGCGACTGCGCGTCGCACTCGAAGGGAGGCTCTGCTGCAGTCTGAGGCACACTTATTGCAACTGGAGCAACGTAGTAAGGGGGAGGGAGGTCAAATTGCACGCTGGCAGCTAGTACTGGCGCAACAAACTCACTCTGCCACCCTGATGGAGGAGGCCCGCCTTGCGTGGCTGGCGACCCGTAGCAGAATCTATCAGTGGGGGGACAAGTCCAGCAAATTGTTGCATAGACTATGCCAGGGGACCTTACAGCCCCAGGTTTTCCCTAGTATACTAGGTCCTGATGGACGGGTTCTGAGTGATCCCGCTCATATAGCGGAGAGCTTCGCGGAGTACTTTGCGGACCTCTATACCCCGAGAGAGCTCCTGAAGGAGGATGTGATCCATCGCTTCATAGATGATCTACCGCCTCGCACCGTCTCTGAGGATGTGCGAACAGAACTGGAACTGCCGTTTACCATAGACGAGATTAGCACAGCGCTGGGAGAATTGAATTCTGGTAAAGCGCCGGGCCCTAACGGGTTCCCATGTGAATTCTTTAAGAAATATATTTCCCAGATTGGGTTGCACTACCTCCATGTCATCGAGGAAGCCAAAGACCGGGGCTGTCTGCCGAGAGACTGGCGCCATGCGGAAGTGGTCGTCTTCAACAAGCCGGGTAGGCCTCCAGACCAGCATGCCTCCTATCGCCCCATTTCACTTCTGAACGTCGAGGAGAAGATTCTGGCCAAACTGCTGGCCAATCACCCAAAACCCCACATCACTACCTTGATTTATCCGGACCAGGCCGGCTTTATGCCTCAGCGGGCCACGTGACACAATATCCAGCGGGCACATAACGCAATAGCTGCCATCCGGGGAAGGGGGGTCCCGGCGGCTCTGCTACTGGCGGATATGGATAGGGCATTCGACTCCCTTAGTTGGGTATATTTATTTGCGCTTCTGGACCGGCTTAACATGGGCCTGCAATTCTTGGCATACATCAAACTACTCTACACAGACCTCACGGCATCAGTACCGGTCGCGGGGTCCGTATCCTCTACATTTTCGGTCAGCAGGAGCACTCGTCAGGGGTGTCCCCTGTCACCGTATCTCTTTGCATTGGCGATGGAGCCGCTGGTGGCATGGGTACGACTAGATGCACAGGTGGCCGGGTTTGAGTGGGACCATGGGCTCTCTGACTGCATTGCGCTATACGCGGACGATGTCCTCCTTTTTCTAACAGATGGCAACAGGACGGGGCCGCGGCTTCTCCATATTATGCAACTTTTCAGTGAATCATCGGGACTCTATATGAACCCAAGCAAATCTATGCTATGGGTGTTGGGAGAGGCGTTAGAATTGGGGTCTTGGGCCGCAGCGGTGCGAGTGTCATCAGACGGCCTGAAATACCTGGGAGTTTTTCTATCTGACTCGCCGAGAGTTGCGTGGCACAGGAATATATTTCCAATTTGGGCACGGACGAAAGAGGAGGTGAAAGGTTGGTCACATATGCCCCTTTCCATATATGGCCGATCGGCCACTTTTAAAATGGTGTCCTTACCTCGCCTGTTATATCAATTGCAGAACCATCCATACCCGGTGCCCCCCTCGTGGTTTCGTCAAGTAAACGCTGTGAGAAGTTGGCCTGGTATATGCTGTCCACTAATTATAGTGGGCACCTTGCACCAGTCCAAACAACCCCTTATTGGAGATAGGTTAAAGACAACCTTTATTGAAAGCTATCCTAGGGGTAGCTATGGAGAGCAGCCTTCAGGCTAAGTCTTGAAGGAATGTAAAGCAGCTTGTTTTACCAGTCTATAATCTCTTGAGTGACCAAATGAAAGAGGACCACACCAGGTATATATATAAAATATATGTATTTAGTCTTAAACACACCCCTCTAGTCTCTTTATGAGGCTAGAGTTCGAAGTACATAAGTTACAAGTCAGTTATCAACAGTAATAGCACAAATACACGTTTGAGCCCTAGGGGCGTACCAAACCATATACCAATAAAGTGGTATAAGAACCACGACTGAGCTAGACACAAGGCCTAGAGCCTGTAGAAGTGCTTGGACCCCAAGGAACCACCCAAGGTAGTGACACAGGGGACCCACGGGGGACGCGTGCAGTGTGAGAACACAGCCGCGAGCCACCGTTAACTTCTATGGGGAAAGTCGCGGTTGGATTTTTAAAAGGAAAGGACACTTAGAGGAGGACTTGGAGCAAATCCCTTTAGAACTAGGCAGTTCTAGAGTCAATACCCACGGGAGCACCGGAGTACTCGAGTTACCTCACCCAGGGAAGCCGGGTGCATAGGTGTCTTTTGGCGTCGGGTTTCGTCGTCGTTTTCAATGGCGATCTGCTGCAGCAGGCTGCTGGCGACCAAGTCGAAAGTGTCCGGGTGGATCCAAGGGTGGATCGAAGATCTGAAGAACCTGAAAGCAGAGGGGACAGAGTCTGGGTCACTAGCCAGTGACCAGGAAGGCGATGAGCAGATGCCCACCGATGTCGGGTGCTTCAGGTAGGTTGACGGTCATCTTGACTCTTCAGCCACGAGGTCCAGGAGGCGTCGACGACAACCAGGAGCTGGATTCGAGCTGTCCCACAACGTCTGTCGATTGCTGAGGTGTCGGCGACCGGATTGGACCCAACAAGCCTTGGCAACGGCAAGTCACGTGGAAACAAAGAAAGGACGTTGATGCAGACCAGCAAGGTCTGAGGGACTCACCCAGTGAAGGTAAGTCAGGGCACGTCTGGAGCAACCAGGAAAGCCCAAGCAGAAGAAGAGTTGCCTTCGGGAGGGCCCACTAGCCAACGGACTAGCGACTGCAAAGGAGCCTCGAGTGGACGCACTTGGAGCTGGCTCACAGGACACTCGTGGAGTGGAGGCCAGTGATCTTCGGTGCAGTCGGTGCTGGAGGCGGGGGCTACTCAGAGCCCAAAGCACAACTTCGTGGGAGGCCAGGAAGAGGATGCACTTGCAAAAGTTCTCGGTGTCCAGGGGTCACGGTTCCACGTTACCCACGACAGCTACGGGCCTCAGCTTCGCTGGGGACTCAGGGCAGCCTCGGGGAAGTCTGGAAATCTACCTCTGGTGTTGCAAAGACTTTGGCGTCCGGCGGGAGCTTCAGCGATGCAGACCGGACAATTGCTTCTTAGGTGCCTGCCAAGCAGGGGAGTCACTCCTTGACCCCAAGGGAGATTCTTCAGTCCTCTAATCTTGAAGTAGAGCGTCGAAGGTCCAGGATTCGGCTTCAGAGTTTCGTCCAGGGTAATCTAAAGTCCTAAGGACTGGGGTCCCATACTTATACTAAGTTAGGGGTTGGACATACTCTGGGGACCCACCTATGGGAGGGTCAGGGAAGAGGGGTGGTTACACCCATTCCCTTTGTCCAGTTTCGCGCCAGAGCAGGGGCAGGTAGCCCCTGCAACCGGTTTGAACTGGGCATATGCACAGGGACACCAAATGTGCCCCCAGTGCAGGACTTCAAAGCACCAGAGAGTGCTCCCGCCCAGCCCCAATACACACTATCCTGTCTGGGGAGGTGGTTACACCTCCCTGCGACAGGAAACCTATTGTCCAGGCCTCCCCTGCCGGAGTTTCAGTCAGCAGCAGGAGGCCAGACCCGTGTCTGTGGCAGCGGCATCCATTTTGTGATGCCAGGGCTCTGTAAAGAAGTTACCGGGTAGGCCGGTGGGTACATGTCTCTCCCTCTAGAAGGGTGGAATGCTACCCCCGCCACCAGGACTGGCGGGGGGGTAGTATTCCAAGATGTTTGACACCAAACACGACATGTTTTGGTGCAGCCAGTCCAAGGTTAGCATTCTACTGCGAGGATATAATGCACTTAAGAGTATATGGTCAGGCTGTACCACAAACAGCATCAGAGGAGGGACTCCGAACGCTGCAGAGGGGCTCTGCTCATGCAGGGGCACCCTCTCACATAAAAACCAAGCACTCTGCCTTCAGGATTGTAAAGGCCTGCCATAGGAGTGACTTATAGGTTTATATGTGTGTGCAATGGTAGTGATATAGGTAGCCTATATCACAGTAAGGGGTGCATGCACCACCTTACCCAGGCTGCAGTAGCAGACCTGTGGTGTCATTTTGGCTGGCCTTCCAGGGGTGGCATAATACATGCTTCAGCCCCTGGCAGGCCTCTGGGGTACCTATGCCCTGGGTACATAGTATACCATATACTAGGGACTTATAAGGGCACTCCAGATTCCAATCAAAGATGTACCTAAGGTACATGGAAACCATTTTAGAGAGGAAGCAGCTAGGCTGGGGTTCTGATTAGCAGGGCCCCAGCCAGACTAAAGTCGAAAAACAGTGAAGCATCAGCAAAAAGTGGGGGTACCCATGTGAAGCAGATCCTACTCTCCTACACAACCCCCCCCAAACGCAGGGACATTAAACTAACCTTGTCCAGTTGAGTCTTCATGTTCTAAGTGGAAGTACCTAGAGAGTCCATCTGCATTGGCATGGTTACTCCCAGGTCTATGTTCCACTGTAAAGTCCATCCCCTGTAGGGAAATGGACCACCTAAGCAGTTTGGGGTTTTCACCCTTCATTTGTTTTAGCCATAAGAGGGGCTTATGGTCTGTTTGAACAAGGAAGTGAGTACCAAACAAGTATGGCCTCAACTTCTTCAGAGCCCAGACCACAGCAAAGGCCTCCCTCTCAATGGCTGACCAACGTTTCTCTCTAGGGGTCAGCCTTCTGCTAATGAAAGCTACTGGCTGATCCTGACCTTCTTCATTCAATTGTGACAGTACAGCCCCTACCCCCAATTCAGATGCATCTGTTTGGACAATGAACTTCTTGGAGTAATCAGGACTCTGGAGAATGGGAGCAGTGCACATGGCCTGCTTCAGGTCATCAAATGCCTTTTGACAGTTAGCTGTCCACTGAACCTTTTTGGGCATTTTCTTGGAAGTTAAGTCATTCAGGGGTGTCACTATTGATCCATACCCCTTGACAAATCTCCTATAGTACCCAGTCAGGCCTAAGAAGGCTCTCACCTGAGTCTGGGTAGTTGGAGCAACCCAGTCCATGATGGTCTGGATTTTGCTCTGCAGTGGTTGAACCTGGCCTCCACCTACAAGGTGGCCCAGGTACACAACCTGACTCTGCCCTATCTGGCACTTGGTGGCCTTGATAGTGAGGCCTGCCTTTTGCAGGGCCTCCAAAACATTTCTGAGGTGGACCAGGTGATCCTCCCAGGTGGAGCTAAAGACAGCAATATCATCTAGATATGCTGCACTATAGGCTTCCAGACCTGTAAGGACTGTATTCACCAACCTCTGAAAAGTGGCAGGTGCATTCTTCAAACCAAAGGGCATTACCACAAATTGATAATGCCCACTAGGGGTTGAGAATGCTGTTTTTGGCTTTGCATCATCAGCTAGCCTGATCTGCCAGTAGCCAGCTGTTAGGTCAAATGTGCTTAGATACTTGGCTGAGGCCAAAGTGTCTATTAGCTCATCTGCCCTGGGTATTGGATGGGCATCAGTCCTAGTGACTGCATTGAGACCCCTGTAGTCCACACAAAACCTCATCTCTCTTTTCCCACCACTGGTGTGAGGTTTTGGCACAAGGACCACTGGACTAGCCCAAGGGCTATCTGAGGGTTCAATAACTCCCAAATCCAACATCTTCTGGACTTCTGTCCTGATACAGTCCCTGACATGGTCAGGTTGCCTATAAATCTTATTTTTAATAGGCAGACTGTCCCCAGTGTCCACTTCATGAGTGCACCAGGTGGTCTGACTGGGTGTCAGAGAGAACATATGCCTGAACTGATTGAGCACCTGTCTGCAATCAGTTTGCTGCTGGGCAGTGAGGCTGCCTGCCAAGGCTACACCATCCACTGACCCATCATCAGGGTTCTGTGAGAGCAGGTCAGGGAGTGGGTCACTCTCTTCCTCCTGTCCCTCATCAGTAGCCATGAGCAAGCCCATGTCTGCCCTGTCCACATATGGTTTCAATCTGTTGACATGGAGAACCCTGTGGGGACTCCTGGGTGTTCCTAGGTCTACTAAATAGGTAACCTCACCCTTCTGTTCAACAATGGTATGGGGTCCACTCCATTTGTCTTGGAGAGCTGCTGGGGCCACTGGCTCCAACACCCACACCTTCTGCCCTGGCTGGTAAACAGTCAGTACAGCCTTTTGGTCATGCCAGGCTTTTTGGAGTTCCTGGCTAGCCTCAAGGTTTTTAGTTGCCTTTTTCATGTACTCAGCCATCCTGGAGCGGAGACCAAGTACATAGTCCACTATGTCCTGCTTTGGGGGCTTGAGAGGTAACTCCCATCCTTCCTTCACCAGGCACAATGGACCCCTGACAGGGTGACCAAACAAAAGTTCAAAAGGGCTGTAGCCAACCCCTTTTGAGGCACCTCCCTGTATGCAAATAAAAGGCAGGGCAAGAGTATGTCCCATCTTCGCCTAAGCTTCTCTGGGAGCCCTTTAATCATGCCCTTCAAGGTTTTGTTGAATCTCTCAACTAAACCATTGCATTGTGGGTGATAGGGTGTGGTGAACTTGTAAGTCACTCCACACTCCTTCCACATTGCCTTCAAGTATCCAGACATAAAGTTTGCACCCCTGTCTGATACAACCTCCTTAGGGAAGCCCACTCTTGAGAAAATTCCCAGGAGGGCTCTTGCCACCACAGGTGCTGTAGTGGTCCTAAGGGGAATAGCCTCTGGGTACCTGGTGGCATGGTCCACCACCACCAGGATAAACCTGTGCCCAGATGCTGTTTGGGGATCCATGGGACCAACAATGTCAATCCCCACCCTTTCAAAGGGAACCCCCACCACAGGTAGTGGTATCAGGGGGCCTTTGTAGTGCCACCTGCCTTGCCACTGGCCTGGCAGGTTACACAGGAGCGACAAAACTCCTTGGTGTCTTCAGACATGTGGGGCCAGTGAAAGTGAGGGACAATTCTGTCCCAAGTCTTGTTCTGGCCCAGGTGACCTGCTAGAGGAATGTCATGGGCTAGGGTCAATAGGAAGCCCCTGAACTTCAGAGGTATAACCAACCTCCTGGTGGCACCAGGCTTGGGGTCTCTACACTCTGAGTACAAGAGTCCATCATCCCAATACACTTTATGGGGACCACTAGCATTCCCAGCAGCCTCAGCAGCAGCTTGCTGTCTGAGGGGTTCAAGAGAGGGGCAGCTCTGCTGCTCCTGGCTCAGATCTGCCCTGGAAGGGCCCCCTGTCCCTAAGAACTCAACCTGATCAGGCTCAAGCTCCTCTGGGACAGTTCCTTCCTCAGGACTGAGATCATCTCCCTGAAGAGACTGATCTTCCTTCTGAGCCAAGGGGAAGGCACTGCCTTTACCCTACTACTCCTCCTCTTGGATGGCACTTGGTCCATTGTTCCAGGATCCAAGGCCTGTTCAGTGTTAGGCATTTTGCTCTGTGACCTGGTCACAGCAAACACATCTGCAGGGATGCCCAGCATTTCTGCATGGGTCCTGAGCTCCACTTCTGCCCAAGCTGAAGTTTCTAGATCATTGCCAAGCAAGCATTCAACTGGTAGGTCTGCACTTACCACAACCTTCTTAAGGCCAGTTACCCCTCCCCAGGAGAAGTTAACAACTGCCAGAGTATGGTCTGTTCTGACATTGCTAGCATTGGTCACTTGGTACATTTCACCAAGTATAATCTGCCCAGGATCCACAAGATCTTGTGTCACCATGGTGACACTTGCTCCTGTGTCCCTAAATGCCAAAGCCTCTTTTCCATTTATTAATGGCTGTTGCCTGTACTTGCCCAGATTACTGGGACTCACAGAGGAGGTCACATCCATGCCTCCATCACAGACTAGGACAGCCTGAGTGAGTTCTCTGACTAGGCCAGAGCTCATCTCCTTACCCAGGGTCAACCCTACTAAACCCTTGGCTTGTGTACTCCCACCACCAATTGTAACTGCACTAGGGGGAACAGGTGCCTTAGGGGCATTGGTGGGGGCTGGAATAGAGTCTTTGGACTTGGTGCAATCACTGGTCCAGTGTGTCTTTTGCTTACAGACTTTGCACCATGGTTTCTTTTGGCCTTTCCCTTTGTTAGACTGTGAATCCCCACCTGAAGAAGATTTTTGGGGGCCTTGTGAAGACTTCTGGTCTTTACCCTTCTCCCCACCCTTGTCAGAGTTCTTAGAATCTTGCTTCTTTGGGTCACCACCTTGGTTCTGTACCTTCTGCCTCACCCTGGTTCTGACCCATTTGTCTGCCTTCTTTCCCAATTCTTGGGGAGAGGTCAGATCAGAGTCCACCAGGTACTGATGCAACAGCTGATTTTGACAGTTATTAAGAATCTGCTCCCTCATGATAAGATTGTACAATCCTTTGAAGTCACATACCTTACTGCCCACTAACCAACCTTCCAGAGCCTTAGCAGAACAATCAACAAAGTCCACCCAGTCTTGATTCTGTGCCTTTTGGGTATCTCTGAACTTTAACCTGTATTGTTCAGTTGTTAGGCCAAATCCATCAATCAATGCACTTTTTAAGACTGGATAATTATCAGCATCCTCTTCTCTAACAGAGAGGAGCTTATCTCTACCTTTGTCTGCAAAGGAGAGCCACAAGATTGCTGCCCACTGCTCCTGAGGGACCCTCTGTACTTTACAGGCCCTTTCCAGTGCAGTTATCCACTTGTGGATGTCATCCCCACTCTGGTAGGGAGGGACAATCTTGCTCAGGTTTCTATGGTCATAAGACCTTTCCCTACCACTAGGGAAGTTGCTGCCACCATGGGACTCTAGTCCCAACTTTCTTCTTTGCCTTTGAAGCTCTAGGGACTCCCTGTCTATAGCCAACTGCTCTCTTCTGAGTCTCAACTGAGCTTCTCCATACTTGAGCAGTCTCTCTTTCCTCTCACTGGAGGATTCCCTCCTATGAGAAGAAACAGAGGTCCCTACTGAGGTGTCAGAGTGGTTAGACTCCTGAGAAGGAGATCTAGACCTTCTGGGCACACTCACAACTCTTCCTGGGGGGAGAAAGGGGAGGTCATCCTGATCCTCCTCCTCATCCTCAGGAGTAGCTGCATTATCCAGGTCAGGATCATTGTCATCCTCCTGGCCAGTTTCAGAGGTTGGGTCCTGGGTATTTTCATCCCTGGCCCCTTCCTCATCTTCTGCCCCACCCTCTCTGCCTACCCCTGCAGACCCTAGGGGTCTTCTGAGATCATCCAGCAGAAGCATCTCCATGAGACGTTGGGTGTTGGCACTTTTGCCTGTCTTCAGCTTCCTAATCTTGCACAACTCTCTCAATTCCAAGAATGGGAGGTTGTCATATTTGGATGGCAGGAGCCCACTGGTTCCTGGCAGGATCTACTGATTCCTGGCCCTGAAGACATTACTAGTGAGGTGTGGTGTATGCACTACCTACTCTAGTGTGGCCTACTAAACTCTCTTGAGTTGTAGAAAGGGTGTGCTAGCCCTTAACACACAACTCTAAGTTCAGTAGAACTTACTGTATACTAAGCTTGTTTTATATGTACCTAAGGTACCCTTAGTGGTTTTCAGTTGATCAATTCAATTGAGATTATCTGGTAAAACAATAGCAAGCTGGAATCCCACACGCTGCACACCAATGTGAGAAGTTGGCCTGGTATATGCTGTCCACTAATTATAGTGGGCACCTTGCACCAGTCCAAACAACCCCTTATTGGAGATAGGTTAAAGACAACCTTTATTGAAAGCTATCCTAGTGGTAGCTATGGAGAGCAGCCTTCAGGCTAAGTCTTGAAGGAATGTAAAGCAGCTTGTTTTACCAGTCTATAATCTCTTGAGTGACCAAATGAAAGAGGACCACACCAGGTATATATATAAAATATATGTATTTAGTCTTAAACACACCCCTCTAGTCTCTTTATGAGGCTAGAGTTCGAAGTACATAAGTTACAAGTCAGTTATCAACAGTAATAGCACAAATACACGTTTGAGCCCTAGGGGCGTACCAAACCATATACCAATAAAGTGGTATAAGAACCACGACTGAGCTAGACACAAGGCCTAGAGCCTGTAGAAGTGCTTGGACCCCAAGGAACCACCCAAGGTAGTGACACAGGGGACCCACGGGGGACGCGTGCAGTGTGAGAACACAGCCGCGAGCCACCGTTAACTTCTATGGGGAAAGTCGCGGTTGGATTTTTAAAAGGAAAGGACACTTAGAGGAGGACTTGGAGCAAATCCCTTTAGAACTAGGCAGTTCTAGAGTCAATACCCACGGGAGCACCGGAGTACTCGAGTTACCTCACCCAGGGAAGCCGGGTGCATAGGTGTCTTTTGGCGTCGGGTTTCGTCGTCGTTTTCAATGGCGATCTGCTGCAGCAGGCTGCTGGCGACCAAGTCGAAAGTGTCCGGGTGGATCCAAGGGTGGATCGAAGATCTGAAGAACCTGAAAGCAGAGGGGACAGAGTCTGGGTCACTAGCCAGTGACCAGGAAGGCGATGAGCAGATGCCCACCGATGTCGGGTGCTTCAGGTAGGTTGACGGTCGTCTTGACTCTTCAGCCACGAGGTCCAGGAGGCGTCGACGACAACCAGGAGCTGGATTCGAGCTGTCCCACAAAGTCTGTCGATTGCTGAGGTGTCGGCGACCGGATTGGACCCAACAAGCCTTGGCAACGGCAAGTCACGTGGAAACAAAGAAAGGATGTTGATGCAGACCAGCAAGGTCTGAGGGACTCACCCAGTGAGGGTAAGTCAGGGCATGTCTGGGGCAACCAGGAAAGCCCAAGCAGAAGAAAAGTTGCCTTCGGGAGGGCCCACTAGCCAACGGACTAGCGACCGCGAAGGAGCCTCGAGTGGACGCAACTGGAGCTGGCTCACAGGACACTTGTGGAGTGGAGGCCAGTGATCTTCGGTGCCTTTGGTGCTGGAGGCGGGGGCTACTCGGAGCCCAAAGCACAACTTCGTGGGAGGCCAGGAAGAGGATGCACTTGCAAAAGTTCTTGGTGTCCAGGGGTCACGGTTCCACATTACGCACGACAGCTACGGGCCTCAGCTTCGCTGGGGACTCAGGGCAGCCTCGGGGAAGTCTGGAAATCTACCTCTGGTGTTGCAAAGACTTCGGCGTCCGGCGGGAGCTTCAGCGATGCAGACCGAACAATTGCTTCTTAGGTGCCTGCCAAGCAGGGGAGTCACTCCTTGACCCCAAGGGAGATTCTTCAGTCCTCTAATCTTGAAGTAGAGCGTCGGAGGTCCAGGATTCGGCTTCAGAGTTTCTTCCAGGGTAATCTAAAGTCCTAAGGACTGGGGTCCCATACTTATACTAAGTTAGGGGTTGGACATACTCTGGGGACCCACCTATGGGAGGGTCAGGGAAGAGGGGTGGTTACACCCATTCCCTTTGTCCAGTTTCGCGCCAGAGCAGGGGCAGGTAGCCCCTGCAACCGGTTTGAACTGGGCTATGCACAGGGACACCAAATGTGCCCCCAGTGCAGGACTTCAAAGCACCAGAGAGTGCTCCCGCCCAGCCCCAATACACACTATCCTGTCTGGGGAGGTGGTTACACCTCCCTGCGACAGGAAACCTATTGTCCAGGCCTCCCCTGCCGGAGTTTCAGTCAGCAGCAGGAGGCCAGACCCGTGTCTGTGGCAGCGGCATCCATTTTGTGATGCCAGGACTCTGTAAAGAAGTTACCAGGTAGGCCGGTGGGTACATGTCTCTCCCTCTAGAAGGGTGGAATGCTACCCCCGCTGCCAGGACTGGCGGGGGGGTAGTATTCCAAGATGTTTGACACCAAACACGACATGTTTTGGTGCAGCCAGTCCAAAGTTAGCATTCTACCGCGAGGATATAATGCACTTAAGAGTATATGGTCAGGCTGTACCACAAACAGCATCAGAGGAGGGACTCCGAATGCTGCAGAGGGGCTCTGCTCATGCAGGGGCACCCTCTCACATAAAAACCAAGCACTCTGCCTTCAGGATTGTAAAGGCCTGCCATAGGAGTGACTTATAGGTTTATATGTGTGTGCAATGGTAGTGATATAGGTAGCCTATATCACAGTAAGGGGTGCATGCACCACCTTACCCAGGCTGCAGTAGCAGACCTGTGGTGTCATTTTGGCTGGCCTTCCAGGGGTGGCATAATACATGCTTCAGCCCCTGGCAGGCCTCTGGGGTACCTATGCCCTGGGTACATAGTATACCATATACTAGGGACTTATAAGGGCACTCCATATTCCAATCAAAGATGTACCTAAGGTCCATGGAAACCATTTTAGAGAGGAAGCAGCTAGGCTGGGGTTCTGATTAGCAGGGCCCCAGCCAGACTAAAGTCGAAAAACAGTGAAGCAGCAGCAAAAAGTGGGGGTACCCATGTGAAGCAGATCCTACTCTCCTACACACGTGGCGCTGGGGCAGTTTATGTGGGCGGGGGGGCGTCCAGAGTGGCGCTGCGGACCTGCTTTCGGTCCACGTACTGTGGAGGGCTGGCCACTTCCGATATTCAATCGTATTATATGGCTTCATAGTTACTGGTAATGAATGGTGGTATGGGAATCGAGAAGACCCCGCCTTTGCGGTGGAACGGAGGCTCATGGGCAAGTGTGAAAGGCAGCGAGTCTTCTAAGACCCTCAATGCTGCCCGGTGCAGGGTTCCACCTCTAATTCACTTTGGGTTCGCTATCAAAATAATGAGGCAAGCGCTGGAAACTGGAAGAGAAGAAAATGGTTTATTTCTCATGAGGAGATCACGTCAACTGAGACACCGGGATGTCTGAGGGAAGTGTTCTGCTGACAACTCCCTTGGCTCTTCCTTTTATACAGGTTTGACACAATGCATTTGTTTGATCAACATGGTTACAAAAGCTTGGGGTCCCCGCCCCGGGCAGGTTGTCACACAAGCCCAACAGTAATTCTCTTCCCACCCAGGTCAAACAGACAATCTTATCTTGCAGCTGGACCTTGCTTCAGGGTCTAAAACATGTGAGACCGGTCAGATCTAAGAGTCCGTTCTGTTGATAAAAACAGGTCCCATTGTTGGTAACAACAAGTCTTGCTGTTTGCAGTGCAATAAATCATTTTGCAAGAGTCTTTTTGGTGTTTGGAACCTGTTTGTGTAACTAGGTGTAGTGAAGGGTAGAGCGTCCAAAGGCTTGTCTGAAAACAGGGATGAGAGGAAAACGAGTTTGTGGCAGCAAGTGGCGCTGAGGTTTGTTGTGGCAATAGAGTTTATAGCCCCCAGCACACATACCAGGTCGGTCAGAGGGTCAGAGGGATGCTAGTAAGGGCAGGGTGAAACAAAGGTGACCAACAGAGTACAAAATGGCTGTGATAGATTAAAATGACTGCAACTTATGTGCACATAGAATTCCACCAGACAAGATGGCGCAGGTAATGTTCATGATTATTGTTTTGCTTTTAACAGTGGCCCCTTTGAACATAACTAGCCAGCTTGTCAGTCTATTTCGATCTCCATAATGTCCTGTATCTCTTGATCATACATTACTCTCATTTTTGTTAGCTGAGTGTCCATAGTCTTAGGGTGCAAGGTAGTTATGCAAAGAGAACACAAAGGTGGTATACAGTGTATACCCAAACAACAACCACATATTGTCAATACTGGGACCAAGAGAATCATTGATATTTTCCAACCCCACTCCTTCAAGATGCCCCAAAGCCAACTTCCAACTGTCCAAGTCTCTGATCCTTGATGAATTTCTGAAGATAGTCTATGGAGATGTTCGATTGCTTCATAGACAGAAGGTGAATTATCAGGAATGTATACACAGCAGCTGGCACCGATGATGCGGCATGCTCCTCCACGGTCCGCTAGTACCACGTCCAGGACCATGCGATTTTGCAGGGTAACCAGACGGACCGCTTGGAGCTCAGCAGTGTTGTTGGTGAGGATGCCAGCAGTGACGTTCAGGGCGGTCTCTACCGCTTGGGACAGATGTCTGATGGCTCGGCTGTTTGCCATCGGACCCCATAGCGGGACGAGCCCTTTTGCTGCGTCGAGGAACTGTGATGAGGCAGAGTCTGCTTGATCAATGTCTTTAGAACGCTTTTCTCGATGATGCTCTGCAGGGGCTGTGTAGGTTGGTGGCAAAACAAAGGCGATGTAGCATGTGCCCCCAGTTTCTTGGGAGCCAGGTGTAGGCTTTGGTTCCACAAACAAAGTACATATTGGGTGATGCAACAAGCGCTGGGGGTTGGCAGTGTTCAAAGTCCTTACAATGCTACAGGTGCTGTGACCCACATTCTTAGTCCCACGGCCTTCAATGCATACAAGGCCAGAGACGTTCACCACAGATAGGGCCACAGTCAGTGTTGCAGCAGTTCTTTTCTTCAGGTAGGAAAATGTGGCTCTGTTAGGATTATTGAACACTTGCATTTCCACTCGTTCTTTGGCGGGGACATCAATCTGGAATGTCGCATTGAAGGTGTGAGGGCAGAAGGGGCGGCTGTCGTTCCTGTTTTGTTTCGCCAGAACTCGTTGTAGAACTGGGCGATTGTTCCGTCGGAAGTGGCATTGTCTTTGTAACTTTCTTGTAGGAGCATCATCCAGGCAAGGCAAGATCCGTGAATAGAAAAGGGCGAAGGGATGAAAGGGATGGAATGTTCAGTGGCATGTGGTAACAGCCCACAGACCCAACAGTTGGTAGCATTGGTGGCAAGATTGTGTTGGTGCAACATCTGCACGAAAGAATTATTCCAGAATTCTTTGCGTCGTTCTCGGAGATGTGGCGGTAGTGATACCAGGTAGTGTTCTTTCTTGGTGGTTGGTTGCATGGTGGGTGACAATGTTCTGTATGCAGGTGCATTCTCTTCAATGATCCAGAGTGCGACCATTAGCAGGAGACAGGTGAGAAATGCGGCTACAAGTGCAATTGTCTTTGTGCTGTGCAGGTTAGCAGTCTTGGTGTCTTTGCGGTGGTTTTGCAGGTGTTCAGTTTCTTCCATCATCTTCGAGGAGCTCAACAACTGTTAGGACCACAGACTTTGTCTGGCGCTTTCCTGGTAGCGTTGTTTGACTGTGCTACCGATCTGAGACCTTGACTCAGTTAGTGGCCTGGTCGTTGGAGCTCCCTCCTTTCGTCGATCTTAGGTTGTACCCTTTCCTGGATGGCACCGTGGGGTCGGGAAATTCTGATAGTTCGAGGGTGTCTTCTTGTGGGTAGCAACTCAGAGCTGGTCGGTCTCTCGCGAGTACTTCCTCTTGCACCTCCACCCCTTCACAGGTTGCCAGGGTTGGAGGGACTCGTTTGCAGTGATGGGCATGCAGCCAGTTTCGTTTTCCTTGCACTCGGAGGGCAGTTCGGGTGGTGATCAGGACTTGCCAGGGGCCCGTCCACCTAGGCTCCAGATTCTTCGTTCTTTGGAAGTTGCAAATTAATATATGGTCGCCTGGCTTTATTTCATGTCCCGGGCCCCTGGATACGTCAGGCAAGGCTTGCTGCACTTGTTGGTGGATAATTGTTAGCTCGTTTGTCAATTTATGCAAGTAATCCGACATTAATATGTTCGGGACATCGTTAATGGAGGTGGGTCTTGGTGCCGCCCAAATGCTCATAGGCCTGCCGAAGACCACCTCATACGGGGTCAGTCGGTGTTTGGTTGGGGTGGAGCGCATCGATAACAATGCCAATGGGAGGGCGTCGGGCCATTTCAACCCGGTCGTGGCAACTATTTTGGCTAGTTTTAGTTTCAACGTTGCATTGTGTCTCTCTACCAGGCCCGCTGATTGGGGGTGGAAGACGGCATGGAACTTTTGTTTTACCCCCAACCCTCTCAGTATGTTCTGTATCACCTCGGCTACGAAGTGGGGGCCGTTGTCGCTCCATAAAATTCTGCAAAGGCCGTATCGGGGAAGAATTCTTTCAGCAATACTTTTGCAGTGGCTAAGGCGGTATTGTCGCGGGTGGGATAGGCCTCCACCCATTTGCTAAAAGCGCACACAACCACCAGGACATATTTTAGACCAAGGCATCTCTCTAGTTGAATGTAATCCATTTGAAGGATTTCAAAGGGGTGGTCAGGGACTCCAAACCCTCCCCGTGGTACTACTGTCCCCTTCCCTGGGTTGTGTTGTAGGCAGACTATACATTGTTGTACTAGGCGTTTTGCAGATTCTGCTATCTTGACGTTATGCCATACTCTGGTGATTAGTTCAATCATGGGGTGGAGCCTATGTGTGCTGGTAAATGTGCCATGGTCAATATGGGGATGAGGTAGGCATTGGGTAACAGCCATTTATTTCCGTCTTTAGTTCTCCAGCAATCTTCCTCGTCTTTTAGTCCCACCTTTTCCCACTCGGTCAATTCGTCTTGTGTGCCTGTAGTCTGTATGTCCCTTACAGTGGTCCTAGCGTCAGTCCATCGTTCAGCTTGTGACCTGGTCACATACATTTGTGTCGTAGTTCTGTCTCCTGCCGTGGCTCGGGCAGTAACGTCTGCTAGTGCATTTCCCTGTCCAATGAGATCAGTCACTTTCCTATGTGCTTGGCATTTTATCACTGCTAACTTCTTGGGGAGGAGGACTGCTTGCGTCAAGGCGGAGACTAAATCTCCATGCAGGATGGGTGTACCGTGTGAAGTCAGGAACCCTCTTTCTTTCCATAAGATCCCAAAATGGTGAACCACCCCGAAGGCATATTGGCTGTCGGTGTATATGTTAACTGTCGTGTCAGTCGCTAAGATACATGCTCGTGTGAGGGCAATGAGTTCTGCAGCCTGGGCTGAACGTTGGGGAATACGGGCTGTTTCCAGAACGGTTCGGGCTGTGGTGACAGCGTATGCAGCTGAGGTGGTGCCGTCGGGGAGTTTGATGCACGAACCATCCACCCATAGTTCTCCATCTGGTTCTAGAAAGGCGGTGTCTCTGAGATCTATTCTACTCTTTGTTTGTTCATCGGTTAGTGTCACACAGTCGTGTAGTGGAGTCACGCTAGGATCATTTTCGGGTAGGGGTAACAGTGTGGCTGGATTGAGGGTGGTGCATCGCTTTAGGGTAATGTGCGGTGCTAGCAGGGTCAACTCATATCCTGTCAGTCGGGCGCTAGTCAAGTGTTGGGTTTTGGTCTGGTTTAGTAGTGTGTCGACTGCATGGGGTACTAAAACAGTGACTGGATTGGAGAGTACTATTCCTTCGCTCTGGCGTATCGATACTGCTGCAGCTGCCACAGCGCGCAGGCACGCTGGCAGTGCTCTGGCTACTGGATCGAGGGTGGCAGAGAAATATGCACAAGGGCGTTGTTTTTGACCAATTGATTGTGTTAGGACAGACAATGCACATCCTTCCCTCTCGTGCGTGTAGAGGAAGAATGGTTTGGAGTAATCCGGGGTTCCTAGGACAGGTGCTGAACAAAGGGCATTGCGTAGTTCTTTAAAGGCTGACTGGCATTCGGGGGTCCAGGGGAGAGGTGAGGGGATGTCTTTAGCTAGGAGGGAGAGAAAGGGTTTGACAATGAGGCTAAAGTTCGGTAACCACTGTCGGCAAAATGAGGTGAGACCTATCAAAGAGCGGACTTGTTTCTGATCTTTGGGGACAGGGGTGTCTAGAATTGTCTGGATCCTGTCAGGCGTGAGTTTCCTCCCTTCTTTGGATAAAGGTGACCCAAATAGGTCACTTGTGATTTACAGAACTGCAATTTCTTTCGGAGACCTTGTGACCATTCTCAGCAAGAAAATGGAGTAGTTTGATGGTGGCTGTGACGGCTATAGGTATGGTGTCCGCTGCTAGAAGGATGTCGTCTACATATTGTATTAGTGCCACTCCATCTGTCAATTGTATGGCGTCCAACTGTCTTTTAAGCGCCTGGCTATAGATGCTTGGGCTCTCAGTGTACCCCTGAGGTGCTCTGCAAAATCTGTACGAACAGGAGTTTAGGGTGAATCCAAATAGATAGCGGCTGTCCTTGTGTATAGGTATGGAAAAGAATGCGTTTTGAGGTCAATTACAGTGAAGGTGGTGGCAGTGGAGGGGATTAAGGTCAAAATTGTCGTGATGTCGGAAACTACTGGGTATTGTGGCACTACGATTTTGTTTATCTCCCGCAGGTCAATGATGAAGCGGTAGGCTTTTCCGTCTCCCTCTCCCTGTCTCTTTACAATCGGTAGTATGGGACTATTACAAACGTTGCTCACTACTTCCTCTACCACCCTTGCCTCTACCAAAGAGTGTATGATCTCTGTCAGTGCCTTCTCACCCTCTGGCGATATTTTGTACTGCGGTACTTTCGGTAGGGTTGCGTCCTGTCGTATTGTTACGTGTACTGGGTCAATCATCATTCGTCCCTACGTCTGAATCAGCCCTAGCCCATAAGTGTGATGGCAAAGTGTCCAGTAGGGATGCGTCAGCCTCGGAGATGGGAAACATGTGCTGATTAGGGTTCTCTCTATGGCGCTGGGGGTTGTCATACAGGACGACACGCACTCCGTCTGGTGAGCATCTGATAGTCGCATGGAAGTGTTTCAAAAGGTCGAGACCCATAATGGCGTCTGGGGTGTTGGACGAGAGGAGCAATGTCATTTCGACGCTATTGTTGTCAAGGTTAAAAGGGATCGTTCGGGACAAAGGGTTGGTGGAGGGCGTACCGTCAAATCCTATTGAGGTCACATGTGAGCCTGACAAGGGTGCCCTTGGAATCAGTCGTTTGGATAGTGCACTACCTGTTGCTCCTGTGTCTACCAGAAATGGCGACTTTGTGCCCAAGACCTCAGCGGTAACATAAGGGCCTTGCTGATCAACATAGAGCTCGACTGGATCCCTCCCTTGCCTCTGGCTGTCCTATGCAAAGTCGTACGCATTGTCATAATCTGTCTGTTGGTACTGATTCTGTTTGGGATGGTCAAATGTGTTCACTCTTCCTGGCCTTTCCTCGCTTGCTTCACTCGCGTACCCTCTCCCACGTCCTCTTCCTCTCTGTCCACTTGCTATTTCCCTCGCCCCTCTGCCCCTACCAGCTCCTAACAAAGCCGGGCATTGGGTTTTCCAGTGTCCATATTCTTTGCAAAATGCACATTGATCCTGTCCTAGGTCTTGGCGTCCTACATATGATGTCGATGAATTGTTTCTAGGTGGCTGTACTCTAGGGGTATTCTGCTGGTATCCTCCCCTATATTGCTCCCTTCCTGTATTCGCCCCTGGAGTTGTGCTACCATTACCCTCTCCTTCAAGTCCTTCTTTTTCCTTTCTGTAGCCCTGTCATTTTCGTTTTTCTGATGCTCATAGAACTGGGCCATTTGGAGAATGGCCGCCGGTTTAGATGCTGCCCAACTACTTTCGCTGGCTTGTAATTTCTGGGATACATCTGGTAGTAGTCCTTTGACATAGTTCTGCACAAATAAGTGGTGTCCGGTTGCGGTGGACATGTCTTGTCCACTGTAATCGGAGAACACCGTTTCAAATCTGGAGAAATACTCTGAGACATCCTCTTGTGGTTTCTGGCGGCACGCGGTTACTATGGACCAGTCTATCTTTTTCTCTGGGATCAGCGTTTTCACTTTCTGCACTATTTTGTCAGGGAGGTCCAATATTGCTTTAACCGGTTTTTGACCAGGGTTCCGCTGTTTATCTAATGTGTTGAGTTGTTCCCAGGTATGACCAAGCAGTTCGGTATGGTCTATTTTCCTAATCTGTTTCCACACATCTGCTGGCAAACATAACCCGAAGAACAAGTCTATGTCGGCAAGTGTCATTATTGTTGATCCCAGAGCGGTACCTAGCTCGGTGTAAAAGGCGGTGGGGTTCTTTCGCAAATCCGGTAAAGATTTACGGAACGTCAAAATGTCCTGTCTGTCCCATGGTTGATACACCCAATTGTAGACCACCCTTCCTCTAGCGTCTTGATGGTTCATATCGTCATGAGTCCCTTGTCCTCTAGGAGGTACCCAATAAGGGGCAGCTTCTTTTATCGGCATCATGCTATCTGGTTTTTCCACCGGGGTCCTGCTATCTTAGATGTCCTGTCCTTATCTATCCGTCCTTGTTCCACGAGGTGACGGAATACATCCAGTGTGGATGAAAAGAGTTCTGTAACATCGTTGTCGCCTTCATCTCCGGTGTCTACCTTCCTATAGAGAGCCACTAGTCGCTCGGGCCCTACATCTTGGTACTTCTCTTCATATGCAGTAAGAGTGTGGTAACAGAGACGTACAATAAAGTATCGTTTGCGGTTTTCAACATAGGAGTTGCATATGTCAGTTACATGCTCTTCTGTCTCCTTCCTATCTATGAGGGATTTAACTACTTTATCAATGCCTGCTCGCTCATTTTTACTTAATCGCGGGACCCTGGGTGCTCCTGTTTCTTTTGATCCTACCTCTACTACTGTATCCTTTGATGAGGCATTTGGTGTGGGTGACTCGGTGGGAGCAGAGGCGGTGGAGACTGAGGCGATCGTGCCATCTCCGGCTATACTTTGGTGGTCCTGTCGTTGTACTACGGGATGAGTAGGGGCGTAAGGGGGTGGCATGTATATGATTGGGGGACCTAACAATAAATCATCATCTACCCTTTGTTTTGCTGGTAACTTGGGGTAAAGAGTCGAGGGCGTTCTAACAGGGCATTGATCTGATATTTTGATTCCTGTTCTTTTTTATCGATTTCCTTTTCTTTTAGTTTTTCTTCTAATCTTTTACAGGCTTGGTAAGCTGATTTTCGCGTTTCTTTATCTTGTCTAGCTTCGTCCCTTTTCTTTCTTTGAGCTGCCTCTTTTCGCCATAAGCCAAAACTGTCAAACATGGCTGGTCTAGTTTTCTTTTGTGGAGAGCTAATTCTAACGTTTCTATTTTAGCGGGATCGAAAGATCCAGTCAGTGGCCACTGATTTACCCGGTCCTTCCTAGTGTATTTATGCCATAGTTTGCTATAAGCTACGCTGGCTAATCCATACTTTACGTACATGTCCTTGCTAGGGGTGCCTTCCGGCGGTGCCGGCTGACTGACCTCTAACGAACGGTCTGGTCCAAAACAATTACAATCAAACAATCTAGAGAAAACAGGCATGACGTATTTATCGGTCAAAATGAATATCTCAATCAATCAATTTAGACAAAAAGTCTGCACTACCTGTCCTTCGCTGCCTGCAAAAGAGAGAATATTCCTATTCTTTGTTGTTTGCAAGCAGGGAAATGTCGCAAATAACTCAATATCAAAAAAGGAATACTAGTATTTCAATCAAACTATTCAATCAATCAATCAATTTAAGTCGTTTTTCACGACCTTACCCGGACCGTATGGACAGTTCTTCGTCTTCCCCTTCCAGCGCCTGGTTGTCCTCTCACTCCAACAATCAATGCGGCGTTCCTCTAAGGTCCCAGTCAGGACCGCAGGTCACTCGAGAGAGGTCCGTTCGGAACCGGTGAAGTTCAGTCGATCGGCAGCCAGACAAGTGTCTTCTCAGGCATGTATACCCCAATCGTTTAGTTGTTCACTCCGTCGTTAGGACCTCTCTAACGGACCCACGCGTCGCTGATGGGCCCCTACGCTCAGGCGCCAATTTGTGAAAGGCAGCGAGTCTTCTAAGACCCTCAATGCTGCCCGGTGCAGGGTTCCACCTCTAATTCACTTTGGGTTCGCTATCAAAATAATGAGGCAAGCGCTGGAAACTGGAAGAGAAGAAAATGGTTTATTTCTCATGAGGAGATCACGTCAACTGAGACACTGGGATGTCTGAGGAAGTGTTCTGCTGACAACTCCCTTGGCTCTTCCTTTTATACAGGTTTGACACAATGCATTTGTTTGATCAACATGGTTACAAAAGCTTGGGGTCCCCGCCCGGGCAGGTTGTCACACAAGCCCAACAGTAATTCTCTTCCCACCCAGGTCAAACAGACAATCTTATCTTGCAGCTGGACCTTGCTTCAGGGTCTAAAACATGTGAGACCGGTCAGATCTAAGAGTCCGTTCTGTTGATAAAAACAGGTCCCATTGTTGGTAACAACAAGTCTTGCTGTTTGCAGTGCAATAAATCATTTTGCAAGAGTCTTTTTGGTGTTTGGAACCTGTTTGTGTAACTAGGTATAGTGAAGGGTAGAGCGTCCAAAGGCTTGTCTGAAAACAGGGATGAGAGGAAAAACGAGTTTGTGGCAGCAAGTGGCGCTGAGGTTTGTTGTGGCAATAGAGTTTATAGCCCCCAGCACACATACCAGGTCGGTCAGAGGGTCAGAGGGATGCTAGTAAGGGCAGGGTGAAACAAAGGTGACCAACAGAGTACAAAATGGCTGTGATAGATTAAAATGACTGCAACTTATGTGCACATAGAATTCCACCAGACAAGATGGCGCAGGTAATGTTCATGATTATTGTTTTGCTTTTAACACAAGTCCACGGTACATACCATTTTATACTCTGCATCTCTGTGCAATTCTTTACCATCGGCCACCCGGGTGGTATTTCAAGTGTGGAAACAATCCCTTCTTAGAATGGGCTGGTGGAATAAATTGACTAGGGAAACCCCACCGTTGCATAATGGTTGGCTACCACAACTAGCGGCACTACCTGGATTCCAAGGTTGGGACGCCATTGGTATATCCACTTTAGGGGATGTAATGGGGGGGCGTTGTCCTCAAGTCCTTTCAAGAGCTTCAACATGAGTATCACATGCCCAAAACTCAGTTCTATAAATACCTCCAGTTTTGATATGCTATCTCCCCGAGTATTGCAGTGCTAGAGATGCTTCCTGAATTTAGTCCGATAGAGGCCAAAGTCTTTATGGGGGATCTCCAGGATCACAAAATTTCAAAGATTTATCAATCCCTGGTGACACACAGTTCCACGACGCTTGATAAACTCAGAGAGGCCTGGGAGGGGGATGTAGGCTAATTAGATGGGGACTACTGGACGGACGCGCTGGTCTCCCCTAGAGGAGCGGCAATATCGATAAGACTACGTCTCATTCAATTCAAATACCTTCACCGGGCCTATTACACGAGGCTCAGGCTGTGGAGGGCTGGGCTGGTAGCTTCTCCACTGTGCCTGAAATGTGGTCGGGAAGAGGGATCCCTTATCCATACCATCTGGCACTGTACAGCGCTTACAAAATTTTGGAAAGGGGTGCTGGCATGTTTGGTGGAGGTACTGGGGTGGGAGCTCCCTTCTTCACCAAAACTGACAATTTTACATATCATGGAGGATATCGGGGGTAACATATACAAGAGGCACTTATTGTTACTGGGCTTGAACTTAGCCAAAAGAGATATAGCACGGTTATGGAAGGCGACGACCTCACCCTCGCTTTCGGCGTGGAAAATGGACTGGATTTTAACATGGGGTTGGAGATCCCGATATTTAAGGCCAGGGGTTGCCCGCAAAAGCACCCCAAAATCTGGAAGAGATGGGCAGACTATAGGCGCCTGGAACTAGACCCAATACCCCCGATTGATTCACCTGTATCTGCTCTGATTCATAGTCGCTAGAGTTGAGTGTTGGAATTGTAATGGAGGGGTGGTTCTGCCAAATGTTGGGATTTATGGCAATGATCGTAGTGTGGCTGTGTGCCGGTGCAACTGGGGGGGGAGGGGAGGGGTCTTATTATGTTTATGTTATGTTGTGTCTTTGATACTGTTGACAAAATTTTGTAAAGTAATGGTCAAAGGCAATGACTTGTAATGCTGGATATGGCAGACGCTTCTGGTTTAAGGAGCACTGCGCTGTATACGACTTTTGACGCAATAAAATGTGTTTTCAAAAAAACACATTATTTTTCGAAATTTGTGTAAATAATTATTTTTTAAATTTTTTAAAATTTTTTTAATAAATGTATAAAACAGTAACCAACATTACAACCTATAAACACAACTACAAAATTATAAAACAATATGTGCAATATACAAATAAAATAAAACCAATTTTGAATATATAAACTGCAAATTTTTTTACATTTCATTTAATAATTTATAAAACACTCCCCACCCTTAACCCCTATAAACCCAACATCCCAGTCCTAAATATTTGTTGTCAAAATTCGAAATTATATTTTCTAAATTATAAAATTTTATTTCGAATTTATTATAAATTTAAATGAATTATTTTAAAACACTCCCCACCCTTGTCCCTATAAACCCAAAATCCCGCTCCTAAAAAATATTTTCTAAATTCGAAATTAATATTTAGAAATTATAAATTTAAATTTCGAATTTATTAAAATTAAAATCAATTATTTTAAAACACTCCCCACCCTTATTTATTTATTTATTTATTTTAGAAGTTTTATATAGCGCTGGCCTGACCCGAGGGTATCGGAGAGCTTTACATCAGAAACAGTGCAGATAGTCACGTAAACAATAATATTGAAGGTCGGCGGCGGAGAGTTCCTTATCCCCTATAAACCCAACATCCCGCTCCTAAAAATATTTTACAAATTTTTATAACATTAACTAACTATAATTAAACTACAAACAAACTATAAATACATTAAAAAATAATACAAAAACTATATTTTAACATAACGATATTTTAACAGTCGATATTACATACTTCGATATTTTAAACAACACTTAAAATCGATATTTTTAACATTGATATACACAACATCGATATTTAGTACTATCAATATACTAAAGTCGATATTTATGTATGTCGATATAAAGATTTCAATATTATGTCTACTTACCACATCGACTGAGCTTCCATCTACCCACAAGACACCTGCGCTCCTCCTCCCTTGCCCTCGGGCAACCCTCTGCATCCATGGCAACCACTACAGGGGCCGCTCCTTCTCCTACATCGCCGCCAAGACCTGGAATGACTTGCCACGCCACCTCCGAACAGTACCTTCCCTGGTGGACTTCAGAAAGAAGCTCAAGACCTGGTTCTTCGACAGAGACACAATGACACCCTCAGCGCCCAGATATCCCTAGGGGTGCTTCGTGATACACTATACAAATGCTGTTTGTTTGATTGATTGATTGAAATTCAGCAGTTATACTTATCTCAAGAAACTATAACCCATGCCCTAAGGTAACTATAACTCATGGCCCTGCCATGCACAGTTTTCTCATCAATAATTTCATTTCAAATGTTGCAGTGATATAATCAATGATGTCATAGGCTATGTCATGACTGATGAAACATGTGGGATAATTAGCATTGCATGGTGAGGGAGGGAGTTATAGTTAGCTTAGGGCACGAGTTATTGTTTCTTGAGGTTAATATAACTATAACTGCTGAATTTCTATGGTTTCGTGTACGTAAAATCTGAACCTAACTGTAACGTCCCTGCAACCTTTGTTTTTAGTGAGTTTCTAAGATTTTTTAAGTCTATTTCCTATCTATAACTTCCATGTAACCTTTCTTTTTTTCAGTGAATTTTGCTGCTTTTTTAATGGTGTTTCCTAACTATAATATCCTTGTGACCTTTTGTTTTTTCAGTGAATTTCTAGGTTTTTTAAAAGCATAAAGTAATATATAATTACTATTAGTTAATCCAACTGCTGTCAGGCCCTGCAGCCAACCCCTCGCATGCAGCCAACCCCACGCAGTTCATAGCCTCTGGCCATGTGCAGCAGAGGGGTTGGCCACAGGGCCTGACTGGATTTATGGGGGAGGGGGCACACAGCCCCCCTCCATGGGCTGATTTCAACCCTGGGGACCCCATCTCCTGGGGCCTGGCCATATTGTAAATGGGGAGGTGGGCACACAACCCCGCTCCCCAGTCTAAATCCTGGCCCCGGGGACCCCATCCCTCAGGGCCCAGCCAATAATTAATGGGGGAGAGGGGACGCATTGCCCACTCCCAGGGCTGATTTCAACCCTGGTGAATATATATTCAATGAAAAAACTAAGATTTAAGATTAGTTATAGTTAGGAAAACTTAAGTTATTATTTTTATACAAAACCAACTCAAACTACAAACCTTACAAATTTTAATTTGACCCAAATCTTACTAAAGCTCTCGCACTTCCGTACAGAGTGGTGCCAACTCACTAGCCAGACTAAATTAACTACAACTCGTGCACCTCTGTACAGAGTGTTGTCACTACATTAACTATAACTCATTCCTTCCCAATGCACTGCTTATACCCTATTATAATATACCACTTATACCATCTAAAATAATAGGATTTACAAGAACAGGTATGACATCGCAAATTACATCTTGTGTGAGAGCACAGTGCATGATAGAGTGGCAAGGTAGGCTGGCTGTTTATAGTCAATGTAGCTTGGCTACCGAGTTGAATATATTGTGTATGGAGCTGCGTGAGTTATAATAATTTGAAGGTTTTC
This sequence comes from Calotriton arnoldi, assembly GCA_963921515.1. NCBI lineage: Eukaryota > Metazoa > Chordata > Amphibia > Caudata > Salamandridae > Calotriton > Calotriton arnoldi. The sequence goes on from CAWUFW010002733.1 coordinate 1,840,208, forward strand.
CGTAAATTAAGAATTAAAGGTATAAGTATAAGTTTACATATCTAAATTTGTGTCTAGTTTAAGTTTAGTATGTAGATAAAGAATAAATAAAGTTATATACATTTAAAGGTGTTGTGTGCAATATAAATGTAAGGCATAACTGTAACTTTAGAATTTGGACTGTTTGTGTACTTTGTTAAGTAAATGTTTCCTAACTGTAACAAAGGTTTAACCTTTGGTTTTCTTTTCATTGAAAAATTGTAGAATTGTAGAGTTTACTGTCTTCAAGTGGAGTGTCATTAAGTGAAATGTCGTACAGTAGAGTGGAGGAGAGTGTCTTACAGTGTACTGTAGTAGAATAGCATACATTGGAGTGGTGTATAGTGGAGTGGCATAGATTGAAGTGTTGTAGATTGGAGTGGGCTGGGGTACAGTGTAGTGGGGTAGATTGGAGTGGTGTAGAGTGGAGAAGAGTAGAGTGGAGTGTCGTAGAGTATCTTACAGTGGAGTAGAGTAGAGTAGAATAGAGTAGAGTAGAGTAGAGTGGAGTGGAGTGGAGTGGCATGGCATGGCATACAGTGGAGTAATGTTATATATAGTGTAGTGGGGTGTTGCATAGTACAGTGGTGTGGAGCGGACAGGTGTAGTGTAGAGTCAATAAAGTGTTATAAATTGGAGTGGCTTCTTGTACAGTACATTGGAGTTGTGTGTCATAGCATGTTGGAAAGTGTCGTAGAGTGGAGCAGAGTGTTGATCACTGGGGTGTAAGGGCATAGAGTGGAGTAGAGTGTTGTACAGTGTTGTATAGTGGCACAAAGTATTGTAGAGTCTTTTAGAATGGAGGTGCATGGAGTGGAGGAGAGTGTGGTAGAGCGGGCGGTGTAAAGTAGAGTGTTTTACAGTGCCATAGAGTGGGTAAAGTATTGTGCAACGGAGTGGGGTTTAGTGGAGTGGTATAGCATAGGGTGGAGTGGCGTGTTCTAGAGTACAGTGGTGTGGAATTGAGTAGAGTGTAGTGGCGTAATATGCAGTGGAGTGAAGTGTTGTAGAATGGAGTTGGATATGGTGGAGTGGACTGGTATGTTGTAGAGTGCTGGAAAGTGTCAGAGTAGAGTAGAGTAGAGGGTCACAGATCAGATTAGCGTGTTTTACAGTGGAGTGGTGTGTAGTAGGGTAAAGTGTTGTACAGTGTGGTAGAGTGGAGTTGGATAGACTGTCATGCAGTTGAGTGGCAAAGAGTAGTGTAAAGTGTAGTAAAGTGTGGAAAAGTGCTATCAAGCAGAGTGCTGTACACTGGCATTGACAGGATTATAATGTTATAAAATGTAGTGCTACACAGTGTAGTATAGTGTGGTACTGTGGAGGGGCATAGACTGCTGTTGAGTGGAGTATAGTGTTGTTGAGCAGAGAACAGTGGAGTGGCGTGGAGCAGAGTTGGGTAGAGAGGAGTAGCTCAGAATAGAGTATTGCACAGTGGAGTCGAGTGGAGTACAGTGCAAAAGCATACAGTGGAGTGGCGTACAGTGAAGTGGAGTAGAGTGGAGTAGCATAAAGTGGAATAGCACAGAGTGGAGTGGGGTAGAGTGGAGTTACATACAGTGGAATAGCATAAAGTACAGTGTTGTAGAGTGGAGTGGCATAGTGTGGAGTGGCGTACAGTTAATTAGCGTACAGTGGAGTGGTATACAGGGGAGTGGTGTAAAGTGGAGTGGCATGGAGTGCAGTGATGTACAGTGGAGTGGGATAAAGTGGACTGGTGTACAGTGGAAAAGCATACAGTGGATTAGCGTACAGTGGAGTGACATACAGGGGAGTGGCATACAGTGGAGTGGCATACAGGGGAATATAGTAAAGTAGAGTACATAAACTTAAATAGCATACAGTGAAGTAGCATTCAGGGTATTGGCGTACAGTGGAGTAGCATGCACTGGAATGGTGTAGAGTGGAGTGGTGTAGAGTCCAGGGGCATACAGTAGAGTGGCATAGAGTGGAGTGGGATACAGAGGAGTACCGTACAGTGGACTGGTATACAGTGGAGTAGGGTGGAGTGGAGTATCATAGAGTTGAATAGCATAGAGCTGAGTGGAATAGAGTGTAGTTGCTTACAGTGGAATAGCATATAGTGGAGTGGCGTAGAGTGGACTGGGCTACAGTAGAGTGGTGTAGAGAGTGGAGCAGCACACAATGGAGTAGCGTGGAGTAGGGTGAAGGAGTACCACATAGTGGACTGTCTTACAGTGGAGTGGCGTACAATGGAGTATGGTAGAGTGGAGTGGGATAGAGTCAAACAGTATAGAGTTGAGTGAAGCAGGGTGTAGCTACTTACAGTGGAACAGCATATAGTGGAGTTGCATACAGTGGAGTGGCAAAGAGAGGAGTGGCGTACAGTGGAGTAGTGTACACTGGAACAGCATACAGTGGAGTGTTGTAGAGTGGAGTGGCACACAGTAGAATATTGTACAGTGGAGCGGCGAAGTGGGGAGTGGCATAGAGTGGAGTATGGTAGGGTGTAATAACGTACAGTGGAGTAGTGTAGAGTTCAGTGGCGTAAAGTGGAATGAGGCACAGTGTAATGGCAGACATAGGATAGATGGAGTGGCGTAGAGTGGAATAATGTACAATCGAGTGACATACTGTGAAGTGGCGTAGAGTGGAACAGCGTAGAGTGGAGTGGCGTAGAGTGGAGTGTCATAGAGTGAAATAGCGTATAGTGGAGTGGCATATAGTGGGGTGGCATAAAGTGCAGTGGTGTAGAGTGGAATAGCAGAGTGGAGTAGCATAGAGTGGAGTAGCATACTGTGAAGTGGCGTAGACTGGAGTAGCATAGAGTGGTGTGGCATAGAGTGGAGTGTCATAGAGTGGAATGGCGAAGAGTGGAGTAGGGTAGTGTAGAGTGGTGTACAGTGGAATATTGTGGACTGGCATATAGTGAGTGGCATACAGAGGAATAGCGTATAGTAGAGTAGCTTACAGTTGAACGGCATAGAGTGGAGTGGCATAGAGTGGAATAGCATAGAGTGGAGTGGCGTATAGTGGAGTTGCCTACAGTGGAATAGGGTAGTATTTATTTGTGTATAGTGTAGTGGCGTACAGTGGAGTGGCGCACAGTGGAGAAGCGTACAATGGAATTGCCATACAGTGGAGTGGTGTACAATGCAGTGGCGTAAAGTGGAGTGTGGTAGAGTGGACTGGCATACAGTGGAATAGCATAGAGTGGAATGGCATAGAGTGGAGTGGCCTAGAGTGGAGTAGCATAGAGTGGAGTGGAGTAGAGTGAATTGGTAAAGAGTGACCTGGCGCAGACTGGTGTGAGGTACAGTGTAGTGGAGTACAGTGGAATAGCGTAGAGTGGAGTGTCATACAGTGGAGTTCCGTACAGTGGAATAGAATCCACTGGAGTGGGTTAGAGTGGAGAGGCATAGAGTGGAGCGGCATAGAGTGGAGCGGCATAGAGTGGAATAGCATAGAGTGAATTGGTGTACAATGGAGTAGCGTAGAGTGATGTAGAGTTGACTGAGATACAGTGTAGTGGAGTACAGTGGAATAGCATGACTGGATTGGCGTACAATGGAGTGGCGTACAATGGAGTGGCATAGAGTTGGTTGTTGTAGAGTAGAATACCATAGAGTGGAGTGTTGTAGGGTGGAGCTGGGTAGAGTGTAGTGGGGAACTCTGCAGTGACGTACAATGTAGTAGCTTACTGTGGAGTGGTGTAAAGTAGAGTGTTATAAAGTAGAGTGGCATACATTAGAATACCGTAGAGTGTAGTAGCATAAACTGCTCAATGGATTTGCACCAAATTTGGCAGAAAGCTAGATCTTGGCCCAGAAAAAGTGCTTTTTGTGTTTTGGTGTAAGTGTGTTCAGTAGTTCTGGAGAAATTAAGGCTCCAAAAAAAATGCATATATCACACCTCAGAGGATCCGTGGAGCCAACCGATTTCCTTCAGAGATCTGATTAGCTGCCACCACATCAACCAAGAAGTGCTGGCAGCCATCTTAGGATACAAGACCCAGTCCTGAGTCCAGAAAAAATGCAAAAATAAGACACAGGGGGCAGGGTAGGGATATCCTAACCCCCTAGGCCTGGTGGGGACTCTTTTTATTGAACACAAAGAGGATGGCAATTTGTTACAGGATAGATAGCATGTCAGACATAAATAGACAGCATTACTTTGATAAATCAAAACGACAGGTCATGGAGGTCGGGACTCAGGGTGTGAAAGGTTCTTCCAGGGGGGGAGCGGTGGGTGGGATACAAATATTCCCTCTACATACATTCCATTTGTCCCAAATTGCCGTCCACTTTTTGGGGCAACCCCGTGCTACATACACTACTTTTTCCCTCAGCATGCACCAGTCCATGTCTGCCTTCCAGGAGGCCAATGTAGGCGCCACTCCAGACCCCCACAGTCGGGTGATATTCCTCTTAGCTACCATCAAACCCAATGTGACCCAGGTTTTCCCCTTACTATTCACATCAGTAGGCTCCCAGACGTTTAACAGACATCGTTTGGCTTCAGGCTGGAGTCTCACCTCAAGCACCTCGCTTATACACTCATGTATTCCCTTCCAATATCGCTGGACGATGACACATTCCCATAGTATGTGTAAGAAAGTACCCTCTTGACCACAATGCCTCCTCCACATCCCATCAGACGCACTCCCCATGCTAACAAGTCTGGCCCCCGACACATAAACCCTATGTAGGATCTTCAATTGAACCAAGCGGAGTCTGGAGGAGATTGCAACTTCTCTCGGGGACGACAACGCCTCCTGCCATTCCTCATCATCAAGTTCTAACCCATCTCTCCCCCATCGCCCCCTGACCTGGACAAGTGGATCGGAGGTATTGTTTATTAGTTTCTTGTATGTGAGGGAGATCGCTTTTGTGGGCATGTAACCGTCTAACAACCTGTCTTCCAACGGCGATGACTCCGGGGGAGACTCTCCTCTGGGCAAGGTTGACATTAGTGCATGCCGCACCTGCAAATAGCGGAAATATTCTGAATCTGCTAATTCATACTCTTTTTGCAGGTCGGCAAAAGACAGCACTGCCAACTTCTGCCACTGGTCCCCGATCCTTGAGATCCCAATCAAGTCCCAGTTTTCAAACCCTTTGGAGGTCCGCAGAGTGCCCAGTTGCTCAGCATCCCATAGTGGCATGGCCCGTGTGAACCTCCGGTCCCACCCCAAACTTTTGTTCGCTGCTCTCCAGACATGTACTACGTGCCGGGTACGCCCAGTGAGAGGGATCTTTTTAGCATAAGAGTAGATGGCTCTGTTAAAGTTACCCCCAGCAAGTTGCCATTTATCCATCCTATATCCAGGGTCATCCCAACATCGATACGTGCTTTGGTTAATTGCTGCTAATTGAGCTGCCCAGTAGTATCGTTTTATATCAGGGAGAGCAATCCCCCCCTCATACCATGAGAGTACTAGTTTTTGTAATGCAATGCGGGGCCTGCCTTCCCAGAGCAGCTCTCTTTGAAGGCTCTCAATTTCTTTAAATTAACGGGCTGGAATTGGGTCCGGGTGGTTCTGCAGGGCATACAGGAAACGGGGCAGAGCCATCATTTTAAAAAGTGCTGCTTGCCCCAGCAGAGATAGCGGGAGCACCCTCTAGTGAGCTACGTCCCGTTTCAGACGCTGGAGAGGGGGGAGCAGGTTACGTGCATACCTAGTCTTTGGGTCTTCCGTGATATAGACACCCAGGTATCGGAAGCCTTCTCGGGCCACCTGAATTGGACAGCCCTTTAGGGGGATCGGGGGCTCACCGCTGAGGACATAGACCACCGACTTGGCCCAGTTGATCCTATAACCGGAGTTCTTCCCGAAGTTAGTGAATATGTTAATGGCGTAGAGAAGTGATGATTTTGGGGAGGCGAGATAAAGGAGAATGTCGTCCGCATACAGAGAGATACGGTCCTCCCATGTGTCCACCCACTTAACGCCCCGGATTGTCGGATCTCGCCGGATCCATGCTGCCAGCGGCTCGAGGAGAGCGCAAATAGCAGTGGAGACACCGGACAGCCCTGACATGTCCCACGGGTCAACTCAAACACATCCGACTTTTTGTTGTTGACCATAACCTGCGCCAAGGGATCACTATACAGTAGCCGCACCCACCCAATAAATTCGGGACTGAAACCTAGCTTTTTCAGGACCGCGAAGAGATAAGCCCATTCGACGGTGTCAAATGCCATAGTGGCATCCAGAGACACCACCACCGCCGCTTCTTGGATCGTGTCGATCCTGCCCATCACTCCATGGAGCCGCCGCAGGTTCAGGGCTGTGTTTCGATGAGGCATGAAGCCCGAGTGGTCCGGGTGTACTAATTTACTAAGAACTGGGGTTAGCCGGGTCGCCAACAGTTTTGCCAAGATCTTGGGTTCTGCATTAAGCAGCGAGATGGGTCTGTACGATGAGCACCTGTCCCTTGGCTTCCCTTCCTTATAGATGGTCACTAGGGTGGCTATCCGCTGATCATAAGGAAGTCTCCCCCTCTCCCTACTTTCTTAGAACATTGCTCGCAGGTGCAGGGCAATAGAGTCAGGCTTTAACTTGTAGAGTTCTATCGGTAAACCATTTGGGCCTAACGCCTTACCGGATTGAAGATTGCGTATCGCCTGTGCGATCTCGTCGTTCGTAAAAGCGCCGTCTAAAGATTCCCTCTCTTCGGCCGACAGGGCAGGAAGTTGTATATCTGTGAGCAGTGCCTCCAAGTCCTCTTGCGGCAAATCAGTGCTTGAGTGGTACACTCGATGGTAATGGTCTGCAAACTAATTTGCAATCGCCTGCGGATCTGTTATGACTCCCCCTGTTTGTCTACTAATTCTGGAACCAGGCGGCTAGCCAGGTCCCTTCTATCAAGCCAGGCAAGGAGCTTGCCAGCTTTATCGCCCAAATCATAGATCCTGCCCTCCTTTTCTCTGCCTAGGGTTTTGGCCATATCTGTGGCAATGGCCCTGTATTCCTCCCTCTTGAGTTTGAGTTTGTGCTGTATATCATCTGTGGCCTCTTTGTCCCGCTCACCCTCCAGTCGGAGGATATCTGTCTCCACTCGGACCAGGTCTTTCACCTTTTCCTTTCGAACACCTGCTATTAGTGAGAGGGCCTGTCCCCTTAGTACCGTCTTAAATGCCTCCCAGAGAGTCTGATGCGACGTGACCGATCCTATATTTTCTGAATAATAGTGATCTATAACTTGAAGGAGAGCCCCTCGGACCGCCGGGTTTCGCAGATACCAAAGGTTAATAGGCACGATCTTGCCCACCCGTTTGTCATTCAAGACTAATTCAACCCAGATGGGGGAGTGGTCTGATATACCCCTCGCTAAGTGTCGCACCTCCCTAACATTGCTGATCTGGGGAGCCGGTACAAGAAGATAGTCGATACGGGAGAGACTGTTGTGAGCTCCGGAGTGGAAAGTGTACTGGGATGTGGTGGGGTGAAACGTTCGCCACACATCCGACAGGCCCATCGCCTCGAGAAAATCTGGGAGCCATTGTTGCGAGGGGCCTATGTCACGTGGAGGAGAGTGGTCTGCCGTGCCCGACACCACCGAGTTGAAGTCTCCCCCTGCTATGAGATGACCATCCGGGATTGACAAAATTATTGCCCCCAAGTCTTTATAGGTACAGCTTTGTAGGCCTGGTGGGACATATACAGTCATCAGCGACAGTGTCTTGCCCTCCCACTGCCCGGAGATAGCCGCATATCTACCCAAGTCATCCGTCCATGTGTGTTGTATCGAAAGTGGGAAAGACTTTTTGAGCATGATTCCCACCCCTCTGGAACCCGAAGTGAACCCTGAGTGCACCACCAGTTTGTACCCCCACCTGTTCATGGCCTGGCAGGAATTACCAACAAGATGTGTCTCTTGGAGGAACACTATGTCCGGGGAGTGCCGTTTGATGTGCTGTAAGACAATACATCGCTTCACTTTATCCCCCAGACCATTAACATTCCAGCTAAGGAGCTTAAGGCCCTTATCCCAGTGTGTGTGCTGTTGCATATCTGCGTACTAGGAGTTCCCTACCCTGTCTATTAAGAGTCAATGCCGTCATCTCTGAACGTTGAACAACAATTAACACCCCCCCAACCCAAATGCCCCCCTCCCTGCTTCCCTGCACTCTGGGCATCAAACTGCCCAGCAAACAAACAATGCAGAGTGCCTGTCGCCCATGCATTAAATAAAAGAAGTAAACTGTGGGGATTGAGGTTCTGCTACCTCGCTCCCCCGGTAATCAGGTAATCGTAGCCTCCCGGAGAGGGGAGATACCATCGAAAAAGGGACACTAATGGACAGTCCGTGCTGCGGCCGAGCGCCCTAGCGGGAAGAGCTCCCCCCTACAATCCCCCCCAACCATAATACACAGACAATTAAATTGAATAAGCCCGACAGGAGACCCCCACCTCCCAAAGATAGACGGGTGAGAAACATAGTCCCGGACACCGCTCATCTGACGTTGTGTTCCCTTGCACCTCTCCAGCCCTCCAACCAGTCTGCCGCCTCTTCAGGACATTCAAAAAACCATGCCTTACCCTCCGCCTCCACTCTCAACCTGGCAGGGAAAAGCATGGCGTATTTTACCCCTCTGTCGTGTAGCTCTCTCGTCACCTCGCGGAATGATCTCCGCTGTTTTTGAACTCTCAGGGTAAAGTCAGGAAAGAGGGAAATTTCTGCATTCTGATAGTGGAGAGGTGGAGCCACCCTGGCAGTTTGAAGTATGATGTCCCCGTCCCTAAAGTTAAGCAATCTAGCCAGGATGGAATGCGGTGGCACTCCGGCCGCGGCCGACCTCCCGGCACTCTGTGTGCCCTTTCCACCACAAAGAACTTTTACAGGCCCTTGGGCTGCAAGTGGTTGAGAATGAGGTCCTCTACGAAGAGGTCCGCCATCGGCCCCTCCGCCTTCTCGGGTACTCCAATTATGCGGACATTATTTCTCCTGGAGCAACCTTCATTGTCGTTAAGCTTATCCTCGGCATACTTACGGAACTCCTGGAGTTCCCTGACGTCCTGTTGCAGTTGCACGGTGTCACCCTGGTGGCTGGAAGTGACGATCTCCATTTGTTTTACCTTTTCGCTAATTTTTGCCATGTCCGCCCTGATGAGAGTGACATCAGTGGAGATTGTATCCATGCGTTGTTCAAGACATGTACGCACACCCAATATCTCCTCCATTACATCCTGCAGGGTCAGTTCGCTACGCTCAGCATCAGGCCCGGCAACCGTACCGCCTCTCGGGTGGGGCTCAGTGGCCACAGGTTTAGGCATGGTGAATTTGTCAAGTCGGGTTTGTTGGGTCACTTTTGAGCCTTTGGGGTCAGACATGGCTACCGCTCGTCGTCTTCAGTTGGTTCGCACCCCACGTTTGGTGTCTCCGGCAGTGGAGCCACAGGATCGGGGCACCTCCCCAGGTGTCAGCGTGTATGACCCGGCAACTCCCAGGCACTCCCCACCTCTCTGCCGGGGGATCAACGCAGTCTCCAACCGGAGGCACAGCAGAACGTCCGTTCCTCAAGCCCCCAGTCACCAAGCAGTTCAACCATGTGGGTGGGTCATCCGCCTAGGGTAGCAGGCTGTAGCGGGCAAAACAGGAATCTGGACAGCAGCCTACAAGCTTATGTGGGCATGCCACGATGAGTGAAGGAGTGTGTGGTGATTTGGTCGCCTATGCCACTTAAGCTCCAATAGTTGCCCCGTACCTCGAACCCCAGCAGGCAGCCAGGCTCCACTTCCAAGCACCGCTTCAATCTGGAAGATCTGTGTTGCACCGCCAGGCCCCAGGGATGATGATCAGGCACAGTCCACGCGGTCTTGTCTACCGCTCTAACCGGGGGGGGACTCTTCAGGACAGTCCCAGGGCAGGCTCCCAGTCTTCCACCCAGCTCCCTACGCGGTGATTGCTCAGTCCAGCTGGTCACTGTGTGGGCGTGATGCTGGGGTCGCGGTGGCGCGGCCCTCTGGCCGCCGCCGCATCCACCATTGCTGAGGGGCCCTGGAGTGGGTTGTGCCTCCGCAGCACTGCAGTATCAGGGTCGCACCTCTGCGCAGTATGTGGGCCCCCCCAGACCGTCGACTTCAGGGCCCAGAATTCCCCAGGGGCAGCTGCTCTCACCTTCTGATATGGAGCCGGTTAGGGAGTCCGGGACAAACTGCTGATGATCCGCACAGTGGGGGCTGCGCTACGCCCTCCCCCGTCGAGGTGCTAGCTGAGCCGAGCCACAGTAAAATGTTTAAAGAGCACAGGCTCCTGCCCGTTTCTATAAAAACAAACAGGGATGGACCACGGCCCGAGGGGCGCAGCGTATTTGTTAGAGGATGGGGACATGTGCCCACCCCTCCCCAAGCCTCCAAGTGGCCCCAGGGATGTTATAGTTCGGTGAAATGTTCAGTGACAATGTACCAATTAAAACTAAAAAAAATCACAGAAATTCACCATTGATAGTTTTCTCAAGTAACTATAACTCATGCCCTTGCCATGCAGTGCTAATTATCCCCATTTTAATATCACTCATGACATCTTTGTTTGCAATATTATTAATGAGAAAACTGTGCATGGTGGGGCGCTAGTTATAGTTACTTTAGGGCCCAGGTTAAAGTTACTTCAGATACCTATAACTTTTGAATTTCTATGTTTTTTGTGTTTCAAAACGTTACGTTGTCACTGAACATTTTACCTAACAATAATGTTAGTTTAATGTTTAGTGTTTTCACTGAATTTATAAGGTTTTTTTAAATGTAAAGGAAGATATTAATATCATGCCTAACTATGATGTCACTTTAACTTTTGTTTTTTTCATTGAATATATTTAAATATAAAAAAAACAAACGTTGAAGTGACGTTATAGTCAGATGAATTTGTTAATGACATCATTAACATTTTGAACTAAAAAAAAACAGAAATTCACCGGTTATAGTTAGCAGCACTAACTATAATTTATGCCCCCGCCATGCACTGCTTATGACCTCACATATGACATCACTCATGACATGTTCTATGGCATAATTTATGACATCACATCATCTTGAGGCTCGGGGAGGGGGCCACACGGTCCCCTCCCCATAAAATGTATTGTCGGCCCAGGGCTTTTATTTTGGGAAAGTTTTGTGAAAAATCGTCAAACAAGGCCAAAGTTCTAGCAACCCAGAAAACTCCCTTCCTATAGAAAATCAGACCTCGCTATAAATACCTAGAGGTTACCGCCACTAAGTAATATTTATATATATATAATTCCGAAGCTTTTTGAAGTTTATGTCATGTAATTATACCATTTCATTTATAATTGTTTTTTGTGAATTTATTTATAAATTTTAGAATGTTTAAATACGTTGCATTTTTTTAAGTAACAACATTAAAAACAAGTAAGAAAAATATGTAGTAAATTATTTGAAGTGTTTTAAATAAGTTTTATTTATTTTTTCTATTTCTTTTCAGTTCCGCAGAGCCTCCGCGTGATGAACCGAGACGAGACTATAAGAACCCTATCGTTTCTCATTTTGATCACGTGATCATAATGTATTCGCGAATTTGGAATCGCGAATTCGTTGAAATTTTGAAAAATTATTTGATATTCATAGAGCACACTTATTCAATGAAGGAGGTCAGCGAGGACATATTTGAGTCTATATGTATGTCCCTTTATATTTGTTTTTAAGATTTCTTGCACGATTTACATTTTTCCAGACTACGCAAATCTTCGGACTGAATTCACACAGTCACTCTTTTTTTGGAAAAAACCCCACCCAAAACCTATTTTTAGCTATTGAACAGTTCAGACAGCTACACTGGTTGATATTAAGCTCCTGATGTTCTGGCTTGCAGCTTATTAGAAGTGCAGATTTTGAAAAACATGGCTGTATCTAATCCTTCTGCAAAAGAAGAGGATCCTGTCCTGGTCCAGGAAGATGAGGAAGAGCAGAGCCGTCCACCTAAAAGACAGAGTGAGGTGTGGCAATTTGTTACTAACCCCTCAGGGGAAAAGAAAATGAGGGCAAAAATCGTAAAATGCACGATTTGCAGGAAAGATTTGTCTCATGGCATGAGCAAGAAATACATCCACGGTCCTAGCTCGATGTGAAAACATCTTAAGACCATCCATGAAAGAGCATATCTGAGGATGGTACGTGAAAGAGAAACTGCTGCAGGTGCTTCAACATCCACCGCCACTTTACCTGCACCCTCCACCTCAGCTGCCATCACTGTTCCTGCTATGTGTCCTAACCATGACACATGGTGACCTACTGCTTGAGATGCCACATTTCAGTTGGCTTGCACACATCATCAGTGGCAGAATATTTGGATGTGATTAACAATCATCCATGTATATTGTTTTATTTTTTTCGCGTCCAACTTTTTACGCACGTTTTTGTTTTTGTTAGAAACCCTGTTGCTTTTCGTTTTGGTTATTTTTCTACAGTTTTGCTCCTTGTTTTTTTGGTGCATTTATGAAAAAAATACAACAAAAAAATAAAAAATGTTTATAAAAAAAGGTTCTTGTTAGAACCTCACCATCTGCTCACAAAAATAGCTGTGTTTGTGTTTTTATTCCATTATTGTATACATGTTGTCAATCTCTGTCCTTGGGTATGTCACTGTATGCATCTCTGTGTGCCTTGGTGTGTCAGTGTATGTATCAGTGTGCGCCTGGGTATGTCAGTGTATGCATGAGTGTGTTTGTTTATGCATCACTGTGTGCTTGGGTGCGTCAGTGTAAACATTAGTGTGTACCTGGGTAGATCATTGGTTGAATAGGTGTGTGCCTGGGTGTGTCAGTGCATGTGTCAGTGTGTGCATGGGTATATCAGTATCTCTATGAGTGTGTGTGTGGGTGTGTCAGTGTATGTATTAGTGTTTGCCTGGGTGTGTTAGTGGATGCACGAGAATGTGCCTGGGTATGCAAGTGTATTCATAAGTGTGTGCCAGGGTGTGTTAGTGTAAGCATTAGTGTATGCCTGGGTGTATCTGTGTATGTGTCTGTGTATGCGTGGGTGTGTCAGTGGCTGTATCAGTATGTGTATGGGTGTGTCAGTGTATGCATCAGTGTGGGCCTGCATGTCTTAGTAGCTGTATGGGTGGATCAGTGGGTGTGTCAGGGACTGTATGGGAGAGTGAGTGGTTGTGGCAGTGGCTCTATGGGTGATTGAATGCTGTGTGAGTGGGTGTATGGGTGACTGAGTGGATGTGTGACTGGTTGTATGGATAAGTGAGTGCATATGTGAGTAGCTGTATGGGTGAGTGGGTAGATGTGTGAGTGGCTGTATGGGGGAGTGAGTATATGTGTGTTGGCTGTATGGATCTGTGTGTGGTTATATGGGATAGTGAGTGGTTCTGTGAGTGGCTGTATGGATGATTGAGTGGGTGCATGAGGGGCTGTATGTGTGAGTGAGTGGCTGTCTGGGTGGCTGTATGGGAGAGTGAGTAGTTGTGTGAGTGGCTGTATGGGTGAGTGAGTGCATGTGTGAGTGGCTGTATTGGTGAGTCAGTGGGTGTGAATGGCTGTATGGGTGATTCAATGGGTGTTTAAGTGTGTATATGGGTGAGTGGCTGTATGACTGCCAGTATGGATGAGTAAGTGTATGTGAGTGGCTGTATGGGTGAGTGAGTGGGTGTGTGAGTGGCTGTATGGGAGAGTGAGTGGTTGTGTGAGTGGCTCTATGGGTGAGTCAATGCATGTGTGAGTGGCTGTATTGGTGAGTCAATAGGTGTGTGAGGGGCTGTATGGGTGATTCAATGGGTGTTTAAGTGTGTATATGGGTGAGTGGCTGTATGACTGCCTGTATGAATGAGTAAGTATGTGTGAGTGGCTGTATGGGTGAGTGAGTGGGTGTGTGAGTGGCTATATGGGAGAGTGAGTGGTTGTGTGAGTGGCTCTATGGGTGAGTCAGTGCATGTGTGAGTGGCTGGATGGGTGTCTGCATGGCTGTATGGGCGAGTGAGTGGTTCTGTGAGTAGCTGAATGGATGAGTGAGTGGGTGTATGAGTGGATGCATGGTTGAGTGAGTGGTTGTTTGGGAGAGTCAGTGGTTGTGTGAGTGGCTGTATCAGTGATTCCATGGGTGTGTGAGTGGTGTATGGGTGAGTGGCTCTGTGACTGCCTGTATGGATGTGAGTGTGTGTGAGTGGCTGTATGGGTGGCTGAATGGGTATGTGAGTGGGTGTATGGGTGAGTGAGTAGCTGTGTGACTGCCTGTATGGATGAGTGAGTGCATATGTGAGTGGCTGTATGTCTGTGTGCATGGCTGTATGGCATAGGGAGTGGTTCTATGAGTGGCTGCATTGCTGAGTGAGTAGCTGTATGAGTGGCAGTATGGGTGAGTGAGTGGCTGTAATGGAGAGTGAGTGGTTGCATGAGTGGCTGTATGGATGAATGAGTGTGTGTTTGAGTGGCTGTATAGGTGAGTGAATGTATGTGTGAGTGTCTATATGTTAGTTAGGTAGTGTGTGTGTGTGTGTGTGTGTGAGTGACTGTATGGGTGTGTGCATGGCTGTATGGTAGAGTGAGCAGTTCTGTAAGTGGCTGTTTAGGTGAGTGAGTGGGTGTATGAGTGGATGTATGGGTGAGTGAATGGCTGTGTGAGTGGCTGTATGGGAGAATGAGTAGTTGTGTGAGTGAGCGCGTGTGTTACTAGCTGTATAGGTAAGTGAGTGGGTATATCAGTGACTGTATGGGTGAGTGGGTGGGTATATGAGTGTACATGTATCATTTGTGACTGGATGTGTGAGTGGCTGTCTGGGTATGCATATGGATGTCTCATTGGCTGTATCATTCTCTCCCTCAGTGTATACCTTGAGAGTGTAAGTTTGTTGAACAACACAGAAAGAAATAATTAGTCAATTAAATTATTCCAAAACATGGGCGCCACTCATCTGTATAAAAAGAAAGGAAAACATAAATGCAAGTTAGTATTAGATTTTGTAAAATGACACAATAAACTTTTAATTTTTGAAATGCACAAGTTTATATTATAAACAAAAAAGTAGTAATTTCTTATGATGTAATGGTATGCTATAGCATATTAAAGCATTTAATTTTCCCTTTTATTATGTTCTCAGCTTTCATACTTGTACACCATTAACGATGTACTATATAAAGATTCATCCTTGAACAGTGGGGAAAAAACAATCATTTAGATTGCAGGAAAAAACAGAACTGCACAGTATGAAACTACAAGCAAACGACACTATGCGTTGCACTCACTACAAATATTTAGTCAAATCTTTTACCTATAGTTACTGAACTAATCTAAACAAACCTATCTTAAAAATAACGCGTTTACTATTGAAAGTGGTACAATACTACTATATATAAAGGGCACTGGAATTATGAAGACTCTTATAGGCCATCACCCCTGGTATGCCGAATGATCCACGTAGAACACATACCGCATACCACTTTTTTTTAACAGTAATCCTCCCTAGAACTTTGGTTGGAGAAACAAAGATAAGAATTTGGTGGCTTGAAAGGCACTTTTTGTTTGAATTTAAGGTTGCTGTCATTTCATTCTGTCCATGCAGTTTCACTCTTTAACCCCTTCACTGCTAGGCCTTTTCCCCCTCTGTGCGAAGCCTTTTTTTGGCTATTTGGGGTAGTTCGCACTTAGGCCCCTGTAACTTTTTGACCACATAAGGTATCAACGCCAAATTTGCGTCCTTTTCTTCCAACATCGTGGGGATTTCAAAGGTACCCAGAGTTTGTTGATTTCCCTGGAGGGGACCCAGAAAGTAGCCAAAATACAGCTACATTGTTTTTTTTGGGGGGAAAATGGGAAAAAAGGGCTACAGATGAAAGCGTCTGGTTTTTCCCTGCAAATAGTATCAACAAAGGGGTTGTGGTGCTGAAATCACCATCTTCCCAGCTTTCAGGGACAAGCAGACTTTGGTCAGAAAACCAAAATGTTTTACACAGTTTTGGCATTTTACTGGGACATAGCCTATTTTTGTTATTTTTTGTGCTTTCAACCTCTTTCCAGTTAATGGTAGAAATGGGTATGAAAGCAATGATGGATCCTGGAAAGCCATACATTTCTGAAAAGTAGACAACATTTTAAATTCAGCAAGGGGTCATTTGTGTAGATCCTCTAAGGTTTTCTTATAGAAACTAACAGCTGCAAATAGGAAAAATTGAAAATGAGTTAAAAAAAACAGCCATTTGTGCCAACGTTTTCACCTGTAACTTCTACTAAGTTTGACAGATGTTTGAAAGTAATATACTGTTACATCCGCTGGACCTTTCTGGTTGTGGGGATATATAGGACTTGCAGGTTCACCAAGAACCCGAGGAACCCAGAGCCAATATCTGAGCAGTGTCTTGCAATGGTTTTTTATTGTGTACCAGGTAAATAGAAATGCATTTGGGAAAATATAAACAGGTAAAAATCGGTATGAAAGACACCTATGTATTTCTGAAATGGAAACAAAATATAGAGTTTAGAAACAGTAGCTATTTGCACATCTCTGAAATTGTGGGTACCCATACTAGCATGTGAATTATAGGACATTTTTCAAAGTGACATCTTTTTTACACATTGTCTTACCTTTGGATGGCAGAAATGCATTGAACGTCAATAGGTAATAACAGTTGCTCTACAATTCAGTGTTCCCCCAAGTCTCCCGATAAAAATGGTACCTCACTTGTGTGGGTAGGTGTAGTGCCCACGACAGGAAACGGCCCAAAACGCAACGTAGACACACCACATTTTTACAGGGAAAACTGACCCTTTTTTTGCAAAGTGCCTAGCTGTAGATTTTGAACCCTAGCTCTGCTGGCACCTAGGGAAACCTATCAAACCTATATATTTTTGAAAACTAGACACCCAGGGAAATCTAAGATGGGGTGACTTGTAAAAAAAAACCACATTTTCCTCACATTTCTGTGGTGGAAAGTTCTGGAATCTGCGTGGATCCACAAAATTCCACCCACCCCGCATTCCCCAAAGTCTTCCGAGAAAAATGGTACCTCACTTGTGTAGGTAGGCCTAGTGCCCGTGACAGGAAATGGTCCAAAACGCAGAGTGGACATGCCACATTTTCACTGTGAAAACGGACCCTTTTTTTGCAAAGTGCCTAGCTTTGGATTTTGAACCCTAGCTCTGCCGGCACCTAGGGAAACCTAGCAACCCTACACATTTTTTAAAACTAGACACCCAGGGAAATTCAGGATGGGGTGACTTGTCTGGCTCTCACCAGGTTCTGCTACCCAGAATCTCTTACAAACCTCAAATTTTGCTGAAAAAATCAAATTTTTCTCACATTTTTGTGTGGGAAAGTTGTAGGATCATTGGGCTGACACAAATGTCCTACCACCAAGCATTCCCCCAGGTCTCCCAATAAAAATGGCAAGTACCCGCAACAGGCAAAGGCCCTAAACATATTGAGGAGACTTCAAAATTACCTATCACAAAACGACCTGGTTTTGCAGGGGGGTCACCTGGATTTTTGGCCACGGGCTCAGTGGCCATCTAGGGAAACCTACCAAACCCACACATTTTTGAAAAACTAGACACCCTGGAGAGTCCAGTGAGGTATGGCTTGTGTGGCTCCCCCAATGTTTCCCTACCCAGAATCCCCTGCAAACCTCAAATTTTGCTGAAAAAAATCAAATTTTCCTCACTTTTCTGTGTGGGAATGTTGTGGGATCACCGGGCTGAGACAAATTTCCTACCACCTAGCATTCCCCTAGGTCTCCGGATAAAAATGGTACCTCATTTGTGTGAATAGGCATAGTGGCTGCAACAGGAAATGGCCCAAATCGCACTGTGGCGACTTCAAAATTACCTATCACAAAACTACCTGGTTTTGCAGGGGGGCACCTGGTTTTTTGGCCCCAGGCTCACGGCCATCTAGGGAAACCTACCAAACCCACACATTTCTGAAAACTAGACACCCTGGGGAGTCCAATGAGGTATGGCTCGCGTGGATCCCCCAACGTTTCCCTACCCAGAATCCCCTGCAAACCTCAAATTTGGCTGTAAAAAATCACTTTTTCCACACATTTTTGTGTGGGATCACTGTGCAGGCACAAATGTCCTACCACCAAGCGTTCCCCTTGATCTCCCGAGTAAATGCCCCATCTGCCTCCTGGGGGGCAGAAAGACTGTGGCATCTTTTTTGGGGCGTGGGGGCATTGGCATACCCATTCTGGAAGCCCCCACCCCTGAATTTTGAAACAAATGTACACTGGTGCCTAGTGGGCTTTCTGCCCCCTTGAGGGGGCAGATAAGGGGCTATTTCCCCCATCTGCCTCCCGGGGGGGCAGAAAGACTGTGGTAATTGTTTGGGGGTGGGGGCACGGGCATGCCCAATATGGTCAGCCCCCACCCCTACGTATAAAAAAAAACAAAATCCCTGGTGCTTAGTGGGCTATTGCCCAATCTGCCTCACAGGGGGGGGCAGAAAGACTGTAGCATTTTTTGGGGGTTGGGCATTGGTATGCCAATTCTGGGCAGCCCCCACCCCTAATTATATAAAAAAAAATCCCTGGTGCCTCGTAGGCTTTCTGCCCCCCGGGGGGCAGATCACGGGCTAAAGCCCCCATCTGCCTCCTGGGGGGGGCAGAAAGACTGTGGCATTTTTAAGGGGAGTGGGGGCATTGGCATGCCCATTCTGGGCAGCCCCCACCCCTATGTAAATAAATAAAAAAATTCCTGGGTCCTAGTGGGCTTTCTGCCCCCCGGGGGGCAGATCAGGGGCTATTGCCCCCATCTGCCTCCTGGGGGGGCAGAAAGTCTTATGCCTTCTTTGGGGGGGTAGGGTGGGTGTCCATTCTAGGCAGCCCCCACCCCTGGCCTATAAAAAAAATCCTGGTGTCTAGTATGCTATCTGCCCCCCGGGGGCAGATTGGGGGCTACTGCCCCATCCACCCCACAGAGGGGGGCAGAAAGGCTGTCTGGAAAAATGTTATGGGGGGAGCAAAGGCCCTTGCGCAAGGGGCCTCTCCCCCCTCCCTGGTGGCTAGTGGGTGAATCCCTGCTTGGGGATCGCCCTCCTTGGGCAATCCCCAAGCAGGGATCCACTAGAGAAGAGTACCATTGGAAAGGGGAGATTCTCCCCTTTCCAACGATGCCTCTCCCATGTTTTTCGGTGCTCGGGGGGCTGAGATAGCCCCACAAGCACCGAAACTGTGAAACTGAAACTATGTTTCAGTTTCGTTTTCATTGTAATGACGACAGCGCGCCATGCGCGCGATGGTCATTACAATGAAAGCCCTAACCATGCTTTGGGAGGTTGGGGAAGCTCTTCCCCACCTCCCAAAGCAAAAAAAAAAAGGGTAATCCTTCTGCTGTTTACAGCAGAGGGATTTTTTGAAAGTGTGCTCATGACTGAATGGTTCCGTCATGAGCACACTTGCACTGTGCTCATGATGGAACCATTCCGTCATGAGCATGGAAAGAGTTAAATAGACAGTGTAGTGTCCAGATGTTACACTAAGTCCTACGTGAAAGATGATAGCCATAGTAGTTTAAATTCTTCCAGATATAGATATTTGTCCAGCTTTAAAGTTTGTAATCTCAGTTTCCAATTAACATCCATCGGCTCTGCATCGTTGTAGCATAATATAAGATACTTTCCACTTCTTCGTACATGTAATGTTGACATAACATCTGATCGAACATTTGGACAGATATTGTTTTGGTTAGCTTTTTGATTAATCTGCCAAAAGACATAGTTTTGCAATCTGGTAGTGTTAAATAAAGACATCGCTCTGAATCTAAATGTGAATCTGAATGTGAAGGGATTTATAGAGTGCACGGCTACTCAAAAGTGTCCCAGCACTATGCGGTCTGTGAGAGAAAGCAGATACAACAGGTAGTTACTAAGAAAAATGCCAGGTCTTAAGATTTTTCTTAAAAGTGGCTTCAGCCTTTGTTTGATGCAGGTCAAAAGGGAGCTTGTTCCACCACATAGAGCACAGGAAGAAAAAGGAATGGCCTCCCGCAGTGGACAAACAAACCTTAGGGAGCTTGGACAGATGATTACCAGATAAACGTAAAAATCTCGCCGGGACATAGAAAGCAATCCTAGCCGAAAGATAATCAGGACCAGAATGATGGAGAACCCTATGTATTAAAAGTGCTACGTGAAAAAAAAATCAATTTTCCAATTGGAAGCCAGTGCAAATTGTGCAAATGACAGGAAATATGTGCCCGTCCTGGCAAGCCCAGAACCAGTTGAGCTGCTGCATTCTGAATGACCTGAAGTCTATTCAGGAGATATTTTGGTAACCCTGCATATAATGCGTTTGTGTAGTCCAATCTGGACATCATCAGGGCCAATACCACAGTAATCTTCGATGAAATAGAAAGAAAATGCAGAAATGTTTTTGCCATAAGCAAGATGCCAAAGCAGACACCAACCACTGACATAATTTGGTTATGCAATGACATTTATTGTCAAATTTGATCCCAAGATGTTTTACAAAAGCAGCTTGAGTGTTTGGTGAAGGTACCCCTGAAGGCCAATGCACATCGAAGTTTAAGACAAACTTATGTCCAAAACTAAGAACTTCTGTCTTCTCTGTGTTGCATTTCAAATGGTTGCATGTCAGCCATTAAAAAATAGCTGAGAGGCAGGGCTGAATATCATCTGAATCAATGGAAACCCTCTTACTGAAGGTAAAGAGGATCTGGATGTCATCAGCATAGGAAATAATCTTAGCCTCAAATGATTCCACCACCTTAGCTAAGGGGGACAAGAAGATGTTAAAAATAGTGGGACTAAATGCAGAGCCCTGAGGGACTCCAACTGACACCTTTCGACTGACGGAAGAGTAAGGGGGTAGCCAAACTTCCTGATGCCTGTCCTCAAGAAAGGACTTAAGCCAGTTCTAGGCATTTGCTCTAAATGCCAATCTCGCCAAAGCATGTGTGCAGCCTGTCATGTGGGACCATGTTAAATTATGATGACAGGTCCAATAGTACCAGGTCTGCCCTACCACCCGCATCAATGGTACATCTTATACAACCCGAGACCTCCACCAAGGCAGTCTCAGTACTATGCCTAGTCTAAAACCTGACTGGCTCGAATGAAGTGTACTTGACATGAAAGAGAAATCTTCACACTCATGCTTCCATGAGTAACAGTCCAAATATGTCATCAATATTTATTTCTTCTTCTAAAACAATATTCTAACTCGGGATAACCCTACATATGACATTGCTTCATTAAATATATATCTACCTATATTATTAAAAGCCGCGCCATCACTTAGACCTTGAGATTTATGGATAGTCACAGCATATGCTAGAGAAACTGGAAACTGCTGCCCCTGAAAATACAAATCTTTTATAAGCAAAAATGAACAATACATCTACCAATCTGCTTTATGCCATCTTTCTGATAAAATTTTATTGCTAAATATTCAACCTCATTCCTATTTGCAAAGTTATTGAAATCAGTCACTTTACCCAGAGCACTATTAACTAATCCTTCCACAACACTTAAATTACACCGCAAAATTACTCTACAGTTTTGGCAAACACATAAACACTTTTTAATGCCGCAGTTCTGGAAACTGATTTCTCCAATTACTCCAATTATGTTTGTACTTTTTCACTTAGCAGTACTATCACCCCTGGTGTTCCATTATGTCAATTGCTGTAATTTCCAAAATTTCTTCTTTTCCCGTTTTAGTAATTGTTTTTGAAACAGGAGCTCTTTTGAAGTGTAGTAATTAGGCAGACAATGGATTTCCCTTCTTCAATGAAATGTGCTGCGGTCTTGTTTGAAGAAAATTGTTTCTTTATAAGTCAACTTTCAAAGCAATGTTTCCCCTCTTTTGTGAGAACTCCTTCTCTGATATCCTTCAGAATATTTCCGTATTCCACGTCAGATGCCTGACGCATATTCCTAAGTAGCTCCTTGTATTGGAAGTTTAGCCAAATATTTATGTTTACAATACTTCAAAGGGAATTCTGAGTTTCATCATGGAGAAGAGTCTTGAACACGGGCTGTCCTTTGATGGAGGGTAAGCTGTAGTAGGTCCCCAAACTTAATTTAGTGCTTTACTCCAAACAGCACATCATACTTTGTTTTTAAAATCTGTTGCATTCTCAAGTGTACAAAGGCAAGCATTAAGTTTAAGATCATGCTCACCTCCTCATTGATTGAAAGTTTCAGTTTCTTCAGTACTCTTGAGACTTCATGACAAGCTTCACCTGATAACTTTTGATACTCCAGTTTGTTGTCATGTTCTACAGGTAGCATAAGTAGTCAATGCAAAGTAATTCATTTACTGTCATATGCAGCTAATCCAGTTGATGCTGTTACTACATGCAACAAATGTGACTCTGTAATACTCTGTGGGTAGGCAGTAAGAACTTCAATTAAAAAGCTTTTCCTAGTGCCAGCTTGACAACAGACTTATACTAGTATTGGCTTAAATGATGAGCATTTAAATTCATTCTTCTAGTGGAGGAATCTATGCTCAATTTTCTGTTTTACATCCATAGATATTTCTTTCTGCACATCGTACAGTTGTCCAACTAGCTGCTCCAATTCAACACTTTCTTGTCTTGCTTGCTGCATTGCAGTCTCCACCTCATTCATGGCTATGGCAGCTTCATTTTCAATAATTGATTGTCCAAGAGGATTTTGACTCAGTAGTCCTGAACTTAGGCTGCTTTGTGAACTGTCCTTAGCTATCTCAGCAACAATTGTTTCCTCCTGTTCAATATCATCATTTAAAATGTTCATGTAGTTGGGAAAGACTGAACACTATCTTTCACACGCTTGAAAGAATCTTCGTAGCATTCAAAGTGTCTGAGTAACTCCGATTCAGAATTCCAAGGCTTGAACAGTTGCAAAAGTGCCAAATAGAAAAACTATTTTTTATAAGGAGCTTGGCAACTAAGTTTTCTGTGGTTTATTAAACTTCCTTTTGTATGTCAAACCAAACAACCATCACAGCCAACTACTGCATATTTTCCTTCTTCTACGTTTTCTGTTACATTGTTTTTATTTCTATATAGTTGAAGTATCCCATAAAGACACTTTTTCAATGTGTGGACTCCTTCTTGGACAGTAAGCATCCAGCATATTTGTTTTCACAATATCTGTACTTTCTGGGTCAAACTCTGCTAGATACTGAATTACCAGGAAAGACTTCAAGACTCTGTTTTGTGTGCTTGTAGGGCCTAGACTTACCCAAACAATTCCCCTTGACTTCAAGTACAAACTGACTCAGCTCAAATGGTCACAGCATTCGTAGGTGAAAGCACATGTCCCTATGTGAAAGCATTTTTGAGCTGAAGCTCTGCAATTTCTTTGTTAGAGACTTTTCTGTATAAATCTTCTCCCACATCTTCATCTCTGTCTTCTCTGATTTTGAAACACACAAAGTGACATAACGAGCAACAGTGATGGAGTTGTCTGCAACAAATTGTATATCCATATTTGCATTCCACATTTTCAGAATCACAAGATTATAGTCATTAATATACTTGGAGGCCTCTATTCTTTTGAGGTTTATGTGTGTTTTGGTGATTTTTGTGTCAGTGTATGTCTGACTGCAGATAAAAAGCTGTTCATTCTTCCTTTGGAAATGACAGGTCTTGGAAATCCAAAACGACACCTTGTGTAAAACATTCCTTTACACCTGTATTTTCGACTATAATACTTGCCACATCTATGTGTTTGAAAGTGCAGAACTTGTTGTCTCAGGCTTTTTCATCATTGTCTTTTGGAATGGCGCATGTCACATACTGTTCTATGAAAGAGAGTACAGAGTCATCACTGTCTGTTCCAAATGTTAGTGCATCTTTTATCTATAACAGCATCTGAATATGAGGAGCACCTCTTGCTTGGTACTCTTTACACCAAAAGAAATCAGTAACTTCACCAAGAGGAGGATTTCTTTTGTTGCAGATGAAAGACAGCATGAATTGAAACCTGTAGTTAAAATATCTACAAGCATTAGCAGGATCCAAAGAGCAAAGATCTCATGCTGTTTTTACATTGATGTCCTAAATGTTTGAGTTTGCTTCTCTTAAAAAGTTAAGTTAATTATCCTACGCGTGCTCTGCGCAACTGAGTGTCAGAAACCAAGTAGGTGCACCTAAGTTTTGCAACATACATTTAAGTTCTCCATGACGACGATACCAGTACTCGTTGGTACCACATTGACATGCCATCAAGTTATTAGAAATATATTCCAACTTTTCATTAATCCTTACCTTGAACTTTGTCAACAAATTCCCTTGCAGTCAGATTTTGTAGATTAACTCTTGTATTCAGAATGTGGTTTACAACATATGATAGTCCAGACTAGTCACTCTAAAAAAATAGATGTAATATGTATGGAATACACTAGCGAAATATAGGGTCCTCTGAATATAGTCTCGTTGACCTGTACTCCTCTGCTGGTATTTGTACAGAGAGGTCATCATACGGCCAACCTACTCCAGTGGGAAATAGGTGTGGAAAACAGCAAGCCTCTAAACTTACCCTTACACTTAATGAAGCTCCTTTTGCTTGTTTCATTTGAAAGAGATCAATAGCATTGTCAATAGCTTCTTTGGAATGGAGTGGGTGGATACTATAGTGTTCATATATTTCTTCTGTTTTGGATCTATCCATCTTTTCAATCTGTCCACTTGATGGTAACGTTTCATCATCGATAGAACTTACATCTCCAACAACATCGATATTTTTGTAATAAATATTTTCTTTCAGGTATAATATAGCTTTTTTTTCTTTTTTAACATATACTAGCTCTTGCCAGATTTTTTTGTTTTTTGGTAGGCTCATCATTGACGAGAATGATCAGTGGTTCATCAATATGTCTCTCTATACCCACAGTTTTAATATTCTATTTAAAACCTAAAGGTAAGAACACAACTTTCCTTTAAGGCCTTTCAGTAGCTCTATCAATGGTATTTTCCCAGTCTTCGGTGCCATACAAAGTATTGCTTGAAAAGGGTGTATGCATTGTATGAGAATTGAATCAATGCACAAGTATTTAATTGTTGGAGTTCTTCTAGAATTGACAGCAATTCCAACTTGTCATGTATTGCACTGGCTGGCATTATGTTGTCCTCTAACTTATCAAAACAATACTTTCATATAATTTGCTGTGTTGCGAAATCAGAGCATTACTCTACAAATAAATATTAAGCCTGGGCAGTAAACTCCGCTCTGCACACGGACTTTGCAGAGTTTTTCCCACTGCATGCTCAACGTAGAGTGGGGAGTTCCGAAAAACTCCATGGAGTGGTGTACAGCGGAGTTTTTCTCCTCTTGCGGCTCTCCAAAGTTAAGTTGGTGAGCCCGAGCAAGGAAATTCCAATGCTAGACAGCCTCCAGGCTAGATTTCTCAATGCAGGTGGTCGCTGCAGGACGCTACCGCTCGTGTTGAGAAACCTGCCGCTCACGTTGAGAAAGCTACCGCTCGAGTAGAACATCCAATTAAGCGGCGGAAAGAAGATGCACCTTTTTGCATGTGGCGACGTTTGTGCTGATTTTACAGCATGGGACAAAAAAATGAACGGTGCTAAAAATCAGATGAGCAGCACGACTTACCTTACTCCGCCACTTGCGGAGGTCCGCGGAGCGCAGTGGAGTTATTTTCTCACTTCACGGAGTTCCACGTAGTTGAACTCCGCAAACTCCGCCCAGGCCTAATAATTATACCGCAAATTCTTGCCACTTATGTCTGTACTCCTGTTCAGTTTTTGAGACGACAACTACATTGCAAGTTTGGCTTTTGTAGTGAGTGCGTCGACAGTCAATACAAACATGGTTTGGTTTTTCTGAAGATACTGTGTTAAACTTTGCAACCTCTTGTGCAAAGTTATCAGTACTAATACCTGTGTCTTATTACTCTACACCTCCAGTAACCAACTCTTCATTTTCCCTAGGCTCAAAATCAGGACCAAATAAACAAAACTGAACATCTTCAGAAACATTTTCTACCTCTGCTAGTGTACCATGCAATAGGGCTCTATTCATCTCTCTCTCCTAAACATAAGTGTTATAACTGGGGGTCTCTAGTTGGCAGAGGTAGGTACCTTTGTCCAAATAGGGACCCTTGCTTCTAGTCAGGGTAAGGGGGATACACTACTAAAATAATCCCTGCTCACCCCCTTGGTAGCTTGGCACCAGCAGGCAGGCTTATCTCAGAGGCAGTGTGTAAAGCATTTGTGAACACATATAGTAACCCAGTGACAACACTACAGATGGACACCACACAGGTTGTATTATAAAAATAAGTATTTTTATATTGACTTAACATAAGACCCAAAACGACAAAAATCCACAATACACTATGAAAAATATGACTGTCAATGGTAGAAAATAGTTCAATTCAAATGCAGGTGGTAAATGCGACACTCTACGTTCAATGTACCTTTGAATGCGTAACGCGATGCAAACAAAAGAGTTGCAGGGAAGGTGATGCTTCGGTTCCTTACACGCAAGAATGGTGATGCGTCGGTTCCTTGCTCCGGGGGAGGTGATGCGTCGGTTCCCTACTGCTGCGTAGGGGACGGTGATGCGTCGGTTCCTTATCGGAGAGGAGGTGATGCGTCGGTTTTTCACTGCGTGGGGAGGTGATGCGTCGGTTTCTTACTGCGCTTCTGTGGCAGTGCGACCAGCAGTGCCTCGATGCGATGACGACCCGGTGCAGTGAAACAAAATGGCGTCTTCTTCTTGATGCGACAACGAAGGGGGCGATGCGTGCACGCCCGACGGCCGTGCAGCGACTCAGTGAATCTTCTGAGCCGCGACAGGTCCTGCGACGTGCTTCTCTGATGATGCGACGGCGTCTGCTGCGACGGCGACACTCTTCTACGGTGATGCGAGGCGCTTCGGTGATGCGATGGTGACAGCGGCGGCACGCTTTCTCGGCGATGCGACGACAGCTGCTGCGGCGGCGACACGCTTCTTCTTCGTGAGTCGCGCTTCCAGCTCCCAGCGACACGCAGTCTCTCAGAAGGCCCAACACAACAGTAGGCACTTCAAATTCCCAGCAAGGGAATTCAGGGGAGCTGGTTGGTGAAGTCTGGTATCCCTGAGACTTCAGCAGGAGGCAAGCTCAATCTTCAAGCCCTTGGAGATTTTCTGCAAGATGATGAAAGTAAGCACAAAGTTCCTTTCTCCGTTCTTTGGCAATCAGGCAACCACTGCAGGCCAATCTCTCAAACAGCACACAGCATAGGGATAGTCTCCTCCTCCAGTTTCTCTGGTTCCTCTCCTCAGCAAAGGTTCTTCTTGTTTCCCAGAAGTGATCTAAAATCTTGGGATCTGGGTCCCAATATTTATACTAGCAAATCCTTTGTCCTCTGAAGGCAGAGGGTCCTGTACCTAGTACAAACCAGTTCTGGTTGCATTCTGCCAGTGCACACCTTCTTCCTTTGTCAATGTGGGCCAGGGACATCAGACGCACAACAGGAGGTGGAGCCACATTGTGGAAGGCAGGCACAGCCCTATTCAGGTCCAGATGCTACTCCTCCCACCACTCTACATGCAGATAGGTCTATTCAGCCCTGTGCTGACTCACCCCGTCTCCTGGAGTCCCCCAGCCCCTGTCACTCACAAACCCAGACATACAATACACAAGCTAGCAGAGGCAGGCTGGATGGTTAGGCAAGAAAATACCTATTTTCTAAAAGTGGTATTTTCAAACACAGAATGTTAAAACCAACTTCACTAAAAGATGTATTTTATCATTCTGAGTTCAGGCATACTAAATTCGTTTTTCTACCATGTTCCCTGGGTCAGTTAGGATTATAAGATGTTATAATCAAACTGCCCATTTTGGCCTATGGGGACAGGTAGCCTTGCAAGAGTGAAAAACGAAATTGGCTGTAATTCACTATCAGGACATGCCACACACACCAGGGCATGTCCTACCTCTTACATACAATGCACCCTGCCCGCAGGCCTACTTTAGGGGTGACTAACCTGCAGAAAAGGGAAGGTTTGGGGACTGGTAAGTGGGTGCACTTACCAAGCCGACATGGCAGTACTAGACTGCACACAGGCTCTAAAATGGCAGGTCTGAGTCACACTTTACAAGCTGCTCCAGTGGGTGGCACAACCAGTGCTGCAAGCCCACCAGCAGCATTTGATTTACAGGCCCTGGGCACACGCAGTGCACTGTACTAGGGTCTGACAGTAAATCAAATAAGCCAATCATGGAGTCACTAATCCATACATCAATTTATAACAGAGAGCATATGCACTTTAGCACTGATCAGCAGTGGTAAAGTGCCCAGAGTCATAAAACCAACAAAAGCAGGTCGGAAAAAGTACAGGAGGAAGGCAAAAAGTTCAGGGATGACCCTGCAAAAAGGGCCAAGTCCAACAATAAGGGAGGAGTTTTCACAAAGTAAAGTCTCCTAACTAAATGTAGCATTTTGGAATGATGAACAGCTAACATTCTGAAGTGATGAAAGGTGCTTCTGCAACATTTCTTTGATAGAAATGCCAGTGAATATCCCCGTAAATTAATATACTTCCTCACTTTGCATAGATCTAATTCTTGCAAGATTCTACCCTTTCATTTCACACTTTTGCATGGGAATTCACGTAGGAAAGTTCTCAATATATATCTATTGATTCCTGATGAACACTGCAAATACTGCTACAGTTCCATTTGTATACAGGGGCTTGTGTACGTCTTCCTTTAGCAGTCACTTCCTCTACATTCCTAGGAACCATGTTTTCTTTTGCAATAGGAGTACCATCTTTAACCTCATAACAACGGCCAGGTGACTCAACTGCATGCACTAATGTTTTCTCTTGTAAGTAGCTTTCTTCATTAAAGAAAGGCTCTGTACTTGACGTGTGCTTCCAATCACCTTTAAGAACCTTGCAAAAATTAGTTCCATTAATAAGTTGTTGTTTTAGGGTTTTTTTCTTCATAGACATTACTGTTCCATTTAGTGTCCCCATTCTGTTCCATATCAAGTCAAATAGTTTCCTCTTCACAGCAAATTCTTTGTCAACTGCACTCTCAATATGTTGTTTTTGCTAGACCTGGGCAGAGCTTGCATAGTTTCACTACGTGGAATTGCACGGAGTTACCGGAAAACTCTGCCGAATTCCGCAGAGTTCCGTGAGTGGGTGGAGTTACCAGCTCCTGATTAAGTGGAACCTAATGGCACAGCCCAGAGGTCACTGTGCATAAATACTGCTGCCTTTGGAATACTTTGAGGCCTCTGCCTACAGTGCCTGGTATTTCTTAAATTAAAGACTGAGTGCAGTATGCCGAGAGCCCAGAACATTTTATTTCCACTCAACTACAGATTATATTACATTTACAAGAGAACCACATGGATAGGAAACTTGTTTCATTTCAAAGTGAGCTTTCTGTTCAAAAACTGTTTTCAATAAGTGCTAGATTTGTGTGGCTTTTCATTTTTAAAAAGTGTCATATCTCCATGGTTTCGGCATCTCATCATTGTGGCTTAAGTTGTGTTGCTTTGAGAAAGCCCTCCCTTCCAAAGTATTTAGTGTTGTTTTTAACGTACCCCGATTATTTACAACAGATCCACATTTTACCAGCAACAGCTGGGGTACTAACGTTTGGCCATTTTTAGGTCTCGGCCTGCACCAGTGCTTGCGCTGGTCTGGCCGAGAGTTTTAGTAAGCGGGTTTTGGAAGTGCAAACCCACTGGCTTTCGGCTGGCGACCAGCTTGCGTTCACGATGGCGTGCACGCGCGCAGCTGCCATCTGGGTTTCCTATCTCATCCTCATTTCCTCGTCATGGCTCATTAACTCTCTGGACTCTGATGTTTCAATCGTAACAGCAGCTCACATTACCAACTGACGGCCCTGGACTACAGTCACATGAAAAACAACAGCGATTAGCATTGAAATGCAAGCTTTTTTTGTCTAGTTAGAAATATTGCTTCGGTGGGTTGATTTCACCTTATATCGCTATTTGTTTTATATTGGGAGTCACAGCCTAATTACCAGTATTTTTGTCTCACTCTGTTTTTTTAAAATATTTATTCGCGCAAAGCACAAAGCTATATTTAAGGTTACTTTTTCCGCGTCACTGCTTCACTCTATTTAAACTCCACCCCCCACTCTTATTGTCTCTCTCCTTCTCTCTATCTCCCTCTCTAATTCTCTCTCTACTTAATTAACTCTCCCCTCTCTATCTTTTTTAGCCTTTCATTCTCTCTCACCCCTTTATCTGTTTCTCTTTCAAACTCCTTCATTCACTCTCTCTCCCCTTCTTTCTCTCTCTCTATCCCGCTCCACTCTTTATTCTATGTACACCCTTTCTCTCTCTTTCTCTATCACCACCCTCTCTAATTGGGCATTATATCTTCACTCTATCTCTCACTCGGCAACACCACAGCATCACTCAGCATCACCACAGCATCACTCAGCGCAACCACAGCATCAATCAGAGCCAGCACAGCATCAATCAGAGCCAGCACAGCATCACTCAGCACCAACACAACATCTCTCAACGCCATCACAGCATCACTCAACGCCATCACAGCATCACTCAGTGCAACCACAGCATCACTCAGTGTAACCACAGCATTACTCAGCACAACCACAGCATCACTTAGCGCCACAACAGCATCACTCAGCGCCACCACAGCATTACTCAGCAGCACCACAACATCACTCCACGCCACCGCAGCATCACTCAGCACCACCATAGCTTCACTCAGCGACACCACATCATCACTCAGGGCCAACACTGCATCACTCAGCACCACCACAGGATGACTCAGCACCACCACAGGATGACTCAGCACCACCACAGCATCGCTCAGCACCACCACAGCATCGCTCAGCACCACCACAGCATTGCTCAGCACCACCACAGCATCGCTCAGCACCACCACAGCATCGCTCAGCACCACCACAGCATTGCTCAGCGCCACCACAGCATCACTCAGCGCCACCACAGCATCGCTCAGTGCCACCACAGCATCGCTCAGCGCCACCACAGCATCACTCGGCGCCACCACAGCATCACTCGGCGCCACAACAGCATCACTCAGCGCCACCACAGCATCACTCAGCGCCACCACAGCATCACTCAGGGCCACCACAGCATCACTCAGGGCCACCACAGCATCACTCAGGGCCACAACAGCATCACTCAGGGCCACCACAGCATCACTCAGGGCCACCACAGCATCACTCAGGGCCACCAGAGCATCACTCAGCACCACCACAGCATCACTCAGCACCACCACAGCATCACTCAGGGTCACCACAGCATCACTCAGGGTCACCACAGCAACACTCAGGGCCACCACAGCATCACTAGGCGCCACAACAATATCACTCAGCACCACCACAGCATCACTCAGCACCACAGCAGTATCACTCAGCAAGACCTGGGTATCATTCAGCATCACCTCAGCATCGTCTCCGCAACAGTCACCACCACCACCACTACCACCTCAGCATCACTCAGCACCACCTCAGCCTGCTCTCGGAATCTGGCATCTGTTGATTCTCCCCTAGCGTTTGGCCGCTGCTAGTGTTATAATACAGGTACTAGTTCCCACAGAAACAAGTTGCCAGCATTGCAAGAACAAAAGAAAACTGAGGACATTTTTTATTGTAAATACTTTTTTTAATATGGTCGTTCAGTTTTACATAATGCCTTCTTGGTCATATATAAAGTAACAAAAATGCTTCTGACACTTTTTTATTATAACTTTTCAGCATGCTGCACAGCAGCCACACTTCTCTACAGCACAGCTTGAAGACATTGGCAAAGTCAATAGCTCTGGCTAAACACTTATAAGGCCCCAAAGGCGAGACCTATTGGCTATGCCAATGCTTGTTTCATCTTGTATCACACAGTAATTTGTTGGTACAAAGATCATAATGTCGACAATGAGTTATCAGGTTTCATGTTGTTGTGCTTGGGCTAATTTGCCCTTTAGGTAATTGACTTGCCCTGACACTAATTACAATTTAAGGAAACGTCTCACTCTCAATAACCAATCATTCACAGGTGTTCCAAGACAAAAGGAAGACACGCAACATGAAGAAAATTAATACATGCAGTCGACTGGAAAATACAAAGTGTGGTTTACAAGGATGAAAGAGCAATGCTACAGGAATTTACTGCAAACCAAATGTTTGGAAAGGAATGTTCACCACGGGGTGACTTGTAGGCTAGGGCCAAAGCCTCAGTTATGCCTGCACATTAATCTACAAACGTGCCGAAGCTACTGCATATATTTACACTTCGGACTCACGTACCTTCCCCCACCCCCAACAACGTGCATTATTTACCATAACACATTAATCACTGAGGCTTTCTCTGAAATCATATTGGTATTGAAGTACATACACTTAGCTAGTTCATGCCCTAGGGTGTCTGGCACTGTGATACACTACCAGACAGACCATACTTTGGCTGTGGGGTGCTTTGTCTGCTCTGGGTAAATGTTGTGCGCTGAGTTGCTGCAGTATTGCATGCAGAAGATGCACGTTGTGCCCTGTGAGACCTGCCTTGCCCTGTATCTAGTACACCGCTTGCTCCGTTTCCATGCTGTTTATTAATTATTTTATCACCGTGACCCAACTCTTGCCCCCCTCGGAGCACTACGCGCTTTCTGGGAAATGTAGTTTCGCTGAGCCTCATGTGTCTTACCACGTCACAATCTCACTCTCAACGGGAGTCAGTGGAACAGGTCTTCAAGTCATTCTGTGAGGAGTGGGTGATTCTGCCAGCATGAATGCGCATTTAAAAAAAGCTGTAAAGAAACTGACAGCTCCTTCATTCAGATAAACAAATAAACACTATCAAGAGGAGGAGCGCTGATGGCGTTGCAAACTGCAATACCTGGTTGGGGCCAAAGATGAAGTCCAGGTTCTGCTGCCCCAGCCGCTGTGGGAATGCCACCCTCTGCTGCGTGTCCTCCAGGGCCACGCTGTGCCCCAGGTCCAGCAAAAGCATGTGGCAGACATTAAATCGTCCCATCCAAGAGAAAAAATCAGACTGAGTAATGTAGCAATGCTAATGCTGCAAGTGCGTTCACCGTTCAGTCAGTCATAGGGGAATGGACTAACGGCTTCCTGTTTCTTCCTTCCTCTCAGCTGCAGTGCAGAGAGATGGGGATGCATGCTTCCTCAACTGACTGAGCAAGAATGAGGCTTGGGATGCATGAGTTCCACACGAAGCATAAAAAGTGAAAAAGGGCAACATAAATTTGCCACTCCAAGCCAGACCTGCATTGATGTATAGGGTGGGGCCGCTAAACTCTGTTACGCAGCGGTAGCCAGAGTTTTTGCTGAACTCTGTGCTCCCAGTGGAGCGCGGAGTCGCAAAACTCCATGAACCCTATCGGCGGAGCAGAGTTTTCTGCCCACCCCTAGTTTTTGCTTAACTTCAGCACTTCTCCTCTTATACTTCTTCATTTTTCTTAGCAAATTCTGTATTACTCTAGTTCAAAATATTTTAGCTCGTATCTCCTTAAACTGTTTCTGTCTCCATGTCAAACTGCCTGTTTTTTTATAACATTTCCTACGTTCAAAATGATGTACTCCTTGCTGTTTGTCAGTTGATTTCAAACTTCAGTTTTTACTTGACACTTTTCCTTCATTTTGCATTTTATGACATATTTTTTTCAGAAACTCCTTAGTACTCTTACCAGCAACTCCTTTTTTTCTCTGCGCATTCTCCGCCTTATTTTCTTTTTTACTCTCAGTTTTAAATAGGTAGTACTGTTTCCTCTGTTTCTTTCTTCTCTGTCTCTTCTCAGTCATTGTAATTCATCTTCTTTAAAGTGGAAATCTGGAAAGCAATAAACAATACATTTACCTCTACAGAACAATGTATTAAATTAGGTACTATAAGCAAGTAACTAAGTATTAAAGTTGTCATTTTAGTGTTCAAAAGGTTGTATACGTCTCTCAATATAGATCCTATCAATGCATATATTAGTTACTGTATAGGTAGGAGACTATCTGTTCCAGTTCTTCTAAATATATTGAGCAACTATATTAGTGATTCGCTGAGTATCTGACTGAATATGTGATAAACTATGTTGTTGTGTAACTCGGGTATTATTAACTCTATGGGTAGTAAATAGATATGCAAGTGAATATTTGCATTGCTCATTTTCTCTGTGTTTTACAGTAGGAACATTTAACTGTCTGTGCAACTACCTCTATTACTGATAGATATTATTATTAGTAAAATATAGAGCCTATGTTCAGCACTCTCGTAGGTAAATACAATTGCCTAGCATGCCATGAATAAGTTTGGCAATACAAGTATATTAAAACATACTTCACATTTAGCACCAATTCAACGGTCAATTGTATCTTTTCTCAAAATGTAAATAAGTGCAAGCGTCCATTAATTCATATTCAAATTGTCGATTTATTCATTTGGTACTTCCAGCAAGGATTCTGCCAACATGTGTTTCGTCTAACATAGACTTTTTCAAGGCGATTCTAAATTTGATATGTAGACGTCCCTGTCATATGGATTTCACCGTCGCGACGTCTTAAAGTACCGTAAGTAAATAAATATCAAAAAGAGGAATTTTTAAGCCCGATGACAGTCAATCCGTATCTCTGTATAGCGTCCAAATTTCAATGAACAATCTGCGATTTC
Source organism: Calotriton arnoldi (assembly GCA_963921515.1). Taxonomy (NCBI): domain Eukaryota; kingdom Metazoa; phylum Chordata; class Amphibia; order Caudata; family Salamandridae; genus Calotriton; species Calotriton arnoldi. The sequence continues at coordinate 1,874,751 of CAWUFW010002733.1, forward strand.
TCAAATGGCTGGTGTTGTCTCGTTCAGAAAGATATGTATATATATAGTTCTGAGATACTATTGGCGCATGGTGTCAAGCCACAGTCCCAAGAATTGTAGTCCAGTCGGGAGGAGGTCACTGGTAAGCTTCCTCACCGTTATAAAGAATTATATATGCATAAACATTCTCTGAACACAAGTCCGTGTTACCCGAACTAAATAACCGCGTTCGGTATCCGCAGCAATTTGAAATGTGGTCCAATCACGAGGAGGTCCTTGATAAGCTTCCTCACCGAAAGAGTTGTCAACGATAACCGAACGAGAGCCTGTACTGCCCGCACGAGTTGTGTTCAGTGAATGTTTATGCATATATAATTCTTTATATCGGTGAGGAAGCTTACCAGTGACCTCCTCCCGCCTGGACAACTATTCCTGGGACTGTGGCTTGACACCATGCGCCAATAGTATCTCAGAACTATATATATACATATCTTTCTGAACGAGATACCATCAGCCATTTGAGAAATCGCAGATTGTTCATTGAAATTTGGACGCTATACAGAGATACGGATTGACTCTCATCGGGCTTAAAAATTCCTCTTTTTGATATTTATTTACTTACGGTATTTTAAGACGTCGCGACGGTGAAATCCATATGACAGGGACGTCTACATATCAAATTTAGAATCGCCTTGAAAAAGTCTATGTTAGACGAAACACGTGTTGGCAGCATCCTTGCTGGAAGTACCAAATGAATAAATCGACAATTTGAATATGAATTAATGGACGCTTGCACTTATTCACATTTTGAGAAAAGATACAATTGACCGTTGAATTGGTGCTAAATGTGAAGTTATGTTTTAATATACTTTTATTGCCAAACTTATTCATGGCATGCTAGCCAATTGTATTTACCTACGAGAGTGCTGAACATAGGCTCTATATTGTACATGTGATTACACATTAGTTTTCTAAAGTGATATTTGCACCTTTTGGTAGTAGGTGAACTGAGCTGTCGTGTAGCTCCTAAAGTACCCATGCAGGACCTGCGCGTTTGTGTAACATAAGCTGTGGGCTTGGTGGCAGACTGACTCTGTGCACCCCCACCGCTTATGTTAGATTGTTTTGCATTAGCTAGCTCGCAGTGCCACTAGTGTCTCCTCTTATTGGGGAGAGATTAGTTTCTGGCAACCTTAGAGCATGACAACCCTGATTCCCTCAGAATCGTGGAAACAATGTGCTACCTTTCGCTCAGTCACTCGTGCTCACTTATTCGGTTTGTCTCAGAAAGTTACACAGAATAAACAGTCGGGCGTTTCAATAAGTATTTATTGAACAGTTGTTATTCTAGTGTAAAATATATGTGCTGCAGAGACCAGCAGACAATAGCAGAGATATATGAGCAGCAGTACGATAAAAGCAAAGGGATAGAACAGTTCTACCATATTGCGATAATCATGAGTACATACATGAACATAAAAGCATTATGCAAGTGTGCGTACTCCTACAATGCCTACCTAGATGTACCTGTGTGTACCTGGCATATGTGTGTAGGTCTTAGAAGCTAAGGGCCAAGAACGCTCCTAGGATTTAGTCGAACCCCCATACCTGAATAGAGAGAGTGTGGGACCCCGTCCTGGTCTCGAGTTGGACACCCCGTCCGGGTTGTGTCAGACCACTGTCAGCTTGAGCGACAGCATGCAGGAGCCTCAGCGTCTCTGGTCAGTGTGTCAGCATGGAAGTCTCGGTTCCCTCTGTTTTACCGGGGCAAGCTGGGGTGTATTTATACCCTAAAGAGTCTCGGTCCTCAGTATGGTTTGTATTGGACATGAGGAAGACATCAGGGGTGAACTTTGTACATACATTATGCTGGTGATGTATTCTTAGAAAGCCATGCATAATTAATGAGTACAGTGTGGGCCTGTGTTTGGAAGAACCCTGCTGCATTCAAAACCAAAGGATAGATAACGTTCAGCCCTCAGAGCTCATTGTGTACTAGCTGGGACCAATGTAGGTGAAAGATCAAGCCTATATAAGGATTCATACTATAATAGGACATGTACAGTTGTGACCATAATTGGGCATATGCGGCATAACCATAATTGGGCAAGTACGAATATGACCATATTAGGGTAAATATGAATAAGTCCATTTTAGGGCATGTACGAACGTATCTACATTAGGGCATCTATGCGGGATATAACACCCACTCCACTTCCAAACTGGATAATAAATGGCCATACTTAAAATCTGGGCAATTTAAAAACATTTTTAAAAGCAAGTAAAAACATGGTTCTAAAAAACCGTTAAAAAATTTTGGTGCTTAAAAAAAAATGTTTAAATTCAGCTTTTCCTAGTTGCCACTTAAAGTCAATATCGTCTCTCTATAGAAGTTGTATTACCATAAGCAGGAGAAGGCCATACTTTTCTCAAGCGAAAGTGTCAATGTAAGAAAATGTTCCTAATTTAGATCGTTTTATTTTGAAATGAGTGAAGAATCCGAATTCTTTCCCAGGACACGATGAGCCAATTCAAGATTACGCGTCCTGGCTGGGAAGCTCAATATTATCGGTGTCAGCTGCTGTAGATGACAAATCCAACGCCTCACAGAGAATGTCAATTGCACATAGATGGAATGTAGTACTGCCAACAGTCGGTGCTGCGGCAGCTTGTGCGGCAGTTGTTACCTGGGTGCCTGTAGAGGAGTCACCTAACCCAGCAGGAGCGAACAGCACCTGTGGATTCTCAAGGAATGCATTCATCAAAATTGAAAGCCGCTGGGGACAACGCAGAGCATGGGCCTTTATGGGGTCCAGCATTGCATCCGTGTCCGGAGGCGCATCTGATGGAAATGTTAGACAAAGATCCAACGTGCATTCTTCTCCGCAGAACAGGCATCGAAGCACAGGTAAGATGCAGTCTATCCAGACTGGTCTAAATGATAGAAACCAGGAGGCACTGAGTTCTCGCAGGCAAGAAATGTCCAGAAGTTGTACCATGCGTTCATGGTATTTCCGCTCCAGGAGCGTGTTCACCATTCCCTCGGGAAGTGGGCCGTCCATTGCGTAGCAGCAATATTACAATCAGGACTCCTGCGATTAGAAACAAGATGAGCCGGAATCCGCCAAATACGCTTCCCAATACTGAGTGTATAAAATTTGGGATTACTCCGAGGACTGTCTGAAAGGTGCTTAACAGTCCTGACCCTATGGTCTTAAATAGGTGTACAATTCCGCTCGTATCTGACATGTTAAAGATACGTCCCACCATTTCTGCGAAATGAATGGGGCAGTTTGTACGTATGAGTGCCTGTATCTCGGTCGAGGTCATGGCAACTTGAAGTTCATAGGTTTCTCGAGCGGAGGTTAAGGGCACGGGTTGCTGTAAAAGCATGGCTTTCAATCTGCTCAGAGTATCAAACTGTATAAAAGAAACATTCAGCGAAGGCCATAACGGCGCCTCCCTGACTGTGTTCAGTGGCGGAAACAATACTTGCATACAGCAAGTAACCCTGGAGTTAACAGTTACTAGATATGCGACGCCCGGCAGCATCCCACAACAGCCTTGATCATTTAGCATTAAGTAACTCCCATTCGAGAGCAGCTGTAAAACCGGCGTGATCATGGCCGCTGGGGTCCCTGACATGTGATAAGATAAGTTCGCCACTGAACCACTGCAGGCTCCATGTAGAGAAATATCCTGACACATGAGAGAACCGCTCAAAGGGTTCTTGCAGTTTGTACCACTCAGATACACTTCTCGATCCCCATTCCGGCATCGGTATCTATATGGTAACTCCCAAGTTTCCTTGATGTATCCCTTACCCATTTTCACATATTTGCCTGCCTGCCTTTGCTCAAGGCAATATTGAAACTGAAACGTAGTGGCCGGCAGAGTGATTTGGCCATGAATTAGCCATTCTGTTGATGGTGACTCGTCTACAGTGAATGATAACCTTTCCAGTTTCTCAATACGCAGCATTGTATATTTGGCTCCCCTTTGTGCCATTTCTGTCTGTTTATCAGTTAGATTGTATTCTGAGAAAAGAGACGTGGTGTTTATAAAACGCCATGGCACATAGCCTGCACGCAAAGATTGCAGCGTCCAGCTTAACATCATAATAGAACGTAGCTGAGATTGCCCGTGTTGTAACAAGGCCAGATCTTGTTCTAATATGTCGATTGCTGAGGAGACAATGTTGCCTAAGGAGTAAATCCTGGAGGTCAAAGTTGTTAACCCATTATCCACTACAGCTAATGCCTTTTCTAAGTTAATACGGTCTATTTCTCGTATTTTTCTGCGGCTTCTTGTTGGGATATTTTCCAGTTTTCATTATAGTAGGCATAAAGGCCTGCATATATGAAACGTTTCTGGCGCTGTTTCTTGGGTCCCAGTAGAAAATCTCTAAGATCCATGTCAGGTGTGAGTAAGGTCAAGTGGTGCTTTACTTCTGTCAGTGTTGAGGTCTCTAGCCAATCAAGGCACAACTTCCCAACACTATACGATGTCACTACTCCTGGGTGTTGTCTTTGTACATAGCGTGGATCTGGCCTATGGATACTAAACCCTCTGGTTGTATTCATAAATCTCTGTTGACATTTGTTTGTGTCAATGGGCCAAACCAGCCATTCTGTCTAATCAGGATCTGATCTGTTGTACTGGAAAATGGCATCTAATCCTACCCCTTGTGTAGTTGAATTCTGCCCCCCACCCATCTGTGATGGTGTTGGAAACCCTGATGTGTTCATTTCCTTGCCTTTGGCTAATCCAAGACAGGATGTCTGTTGCACAGTTTCGTTCAGAAATAAAATCTGCTGCGGAATGATGCATGCTCTAAAAAGTGCTTTTATTCCCTAGACTTGCCAGTCCCTAGAACCCCAGATTGATTTGGAATCTATTTTGTCTTTCCATAGATCAAAACCCTGTTTAGACAACTGGTTTAGAAAGGATGCAGAGTAAATATGTTTGGTGTTTGTTAACATAATTTTCTGTGCTGAAGTTTTCTCCATTTTATAATAAAATGACGTCGGGTCGGATGTGTTAAACCCTGAGAAGTATGTGAATGTCTGTGCAAACGCTTGTGAACTACCTATTGGAGGTGTTGGGCAGTGTTCCCACTGGTGGTATTCAAATACATTTCTAGGTGTTATAGACTTGTGTAAGAAATGATCACCAAAATGTTGGTAACAGTACAATGTATCGTAGTCTGAAGTACCTTCTAACATTTCATTGTTCAGAAATGCTGCAGTTTTTTCTAAATCAGACATCATAGCATTTACAGTTTCAGCGTCCCAATCATCGGAAAATGTAGTGGAGGTAATGAAATCACTTAAAGAAATTTTAAATTCATGTTTTAGTTTTAAAAGTTCAGTCGGACCTAATATATCATAATCAATCTTGTCCCATACTATACCGTGTGGTATAGGAACTGCTGTGATGTTCACTGAAGACAAGTCTCTTAGTTCACGATGTGAAGACTGGAGTGGTTTTAAAATCAAATTGACTCTTTGGGCTGAAGAGCTTGGCTGGAGGTATCGTCCATTAATAAGCATACTAAAAGTTATTATTAAACCTAGCCAGAAAATGAAAAATAAAATCCCAGTGATATACCATAGTTCTATCCAAGGTGACACCAGGTAAGTCTTTCTAAAAAAGTTCAAAAAGTCATTGAGTTTCTGTGTGAGTGATTTTTTGGCTGGCGTCATTTCCGGTTCACTTGGATCTAGTGAAAACGTATCAAAGTTCATGAAATAGCCAGAAGCAGTTCGATCAATTGTTGGAATTGCATCGGGATTTGTTGAAATTGCTGTGTTCTCTTGACGAGGCACATTGACGTAGATGTCTGTATTAGGTCTGATTGCAACTTGGTTGTTAAGTTGATTTTCATTTTGAAGATGAATTTCTTGTTGAAGTGGAACAAGTTCCATAGCATTGTTGCTTAGTCCTTCATTCCGTACAGGTGGCTCTTCAAACGTGATGAGTCTTTCTGTTTGAACTTCTTGGATTGTAGCGAGAGGAGGGCGTCTGCTACTGTGGAGTCCATGAGGCCTACTGTTTAGTATCGGCCACATAGTGTGGTTTGATTAAGTCAATTGAGATGAATCTTTTCTCCTTTTTTACGGCAAGAGGCGGCAGAAGTACAGTTCTTATGCCGTGGATTGCAAGGACCGGTACAGGCTTTCTGTAGGATGTCCCAAATTCTTTCTTGTCAGCAATCTTCTCTCTGACTAGATCCCCATGATTTGGGATCCATATAGGTATTGCCGTTACTGCCTTGACTTCCTCAGTGGCGGCCTGTTTCTGGAGCACGTTACTTTGTTGTGTCCTGGATTCATTTAGATCCTGTAAAACAGCCAAACGATCATGGATATCAAATGGTTTTTCATCCGCCACTGTGCCTTCACAATCAAGATCAGGTACCCACATTCTTGTCCCAAATAGGACCTCGTAAGGAGTGACACCTCCTAGAGAGCTTCTTGGCTGATTATTGAGTGCGCGCTGTACCCCATAAAGGTGATCGACCCATCTACCGCCCTTGCCTAACACCCTAGCAGTTAAAGATTGCGTTAAGTCTCTGTTTTTCCTCTCCACAACAGAATTTCCCTCGGGATGGTACAGAGAGGAGTACCGCAATGCTACGCCCATTCCTTCCATGGCCTCTTTGTAAGCCCGAGAGCTAAACGCCGGACCACGGTCAGAATGTAACGTGCCAACTGCGTATGTGCCGATAAAGACTCGCAAATCTTTTATAACAGTTCGAGCGTCAGCCGAGCACTGAGGCCAAACCCATAGGAATCTAGAGCAGGAATCCACTGCAACCATGATATATTTCTTGGACCCATCAGATTGTAAGGGTCCGCAGTGGTCCAAATACACACATGCGAGAGGTTTGTCTGATTTCAGTAATGGGCGTGTTACGGTGGATCCTTTTATCTGCTGACAGATGTCGCATTTCAAGACATAGTCTTTAGTCTGCTACGTTAACCATGGCCACCAGTAGCGTTGTTTCAATAAAGAAATAGTCGCTGTAACGCCTGTATGCGCAGAACCCAAACCCTTGTGTGCTGCTAAAATCAAGCCTAGCCTACGATCCATATTTGGTATAACTCTATCCCCCACTCCAGGAATCTGAGCATATGGAATGTTTTGTGCATCTAATTTGTAGGAGTACTTGAGTGGAAATTTTTTAGGTACTGCTGTGCTGCCTTTGCGTGAAGCATTGACAGCTACCATTATCTCGCCGTCTATTCTCGTCTTTGAACGAGTAACTGCAGCTACAGTGGCTGTGCGAACAGCCCCCTTTGTGGCTTCATCAGCCAATGAATTCCCTTCAACCTGAACGCCATCACGCTGATGACTCAGTGTATGTATCACGTGAGCCCTTGGTAGTTCGTTTCTCAACTCTACTACCTGTTCCCATAGCATTTTATGCTTAATTGTGCCACCTTTTGCATCTTTGAACCCGTTTTGTTCCCAATGATGTAAATACTCATTGTACGACTGTACACAGTAAAATGAATCACACACAATTAGTGTGGGGAATTTGTGATCCGTATTTATAAGTGCCAGTATAAGTGCTTTGAGTTCTGCCAACTGAGCCGTGCAGTCTCCTAAAGATTGCGTTTTTGTACAGCTTGGATGGAACTTGCCATCACGCATGCGACCTTTAACAATCGCACACGCTGCGCTGTAAGCTTGCTTGCTTCCTGTGGCTGGTTGAGCAGAACCGTCAGTATAGATAATGTATTCGTACTGATCGAGAGACAAAATTTCATTTGTTAGAGGGTATTCTTGTTCGTATTGCAGGAATGCCTGTGTTTTTAAACTAGAATTAAATCTGTATTCAACATCCGTTGCAGTAAGAGAATTAGCCCATTGTATCCATCTTGGATGTAAGGCTTTAGCATTTGGAATGCTTGCTTTTGTAACAGCTTCTAAAGCTGGTACAGGGGTCACGACAATTATGCGTTTTCCCTGAGCCAGAGCTCTTTCTCTTGCTACAGCGGTCTGCACTGCTGTCAGGATTTTTTCTGTTGAAGTGAAACGCATTTCTGTGTTTGTATACAGGTGTGATTTGTATGCGATTGGTACTGTTTCGCCTTCATTAAAAGTTAAATAAGTGTACCCGCATTGACCCGCTATGACTCGGATCACTAAGTTCTGTGCGTTTACGCGTGTCTGTAAATGTTTAGAAGCTATCATGTCTTCCTGTAGGGAACGCAGGATATTTGTGTGTTCCTGTGTCCATTGTTTGACTGAAAAGTCAGGTTTTATTAAGTCGTAGAAAGGTTTTACCCTTTCTGCGTAATCCAAAATGTATGTTCGACCAAAATTTAGGAATCCCAGAATTGATTGTAAATTCTTTAATGATTTTGGAGGTTGGAGCAGCTCACACTTTTCTAAAAAGTTAGCTGCCAGGCTTTTCCCTCACTTGACAGCTCATATCCTAAAAACAGGACATTGAGGTGGGCAATTTTTGATTTTTTGAAATTAAATTTATAGCCCTCAGAGGCGAATCCCATAATAATGGTGCTCCCCCTGGTCAAGTGCCTCTTTAAGTCATCGTCCGTCAGATAAATATCATCCACATAGGACAATGCTTCTTCATCCAAATTTTGGAGTAACTCTGTTACCCTTGCTGAAAACAACCCCGGGCTATTCTTGTACCCTTGGGGGAGTCGGCAAAATTGCTGTTGAGATCCTAACGCACTGAATGCGGTCAGATACCTGCTTTCAGGCGCTATATTTTGGCATAAAAATCCATTTGAGATATCAAGTGTTGTTTTGTATTTTTTCTGCACAATGTTATTCATTAATGCGGCACTGTGTGCATTTTGAACTGCAAATGTCTTCGTGCAAGTGTTTAAATGTCTGTAATCTAAAACTAGACGATATGTATTGTCAGGTTTGGCTACGGGGAACAAAGGATTGTTCATAGGTGAAGTGCAATTTTCTATCACCCCCTGGTATTCTAGTTGGTCTAGAATTTCCCTGACTTGTCTTTTAGCTTCCTGCTTTATAGGGTATTGCCTTTGAGCATTTGGGGAAACTTTTAAAGGGATCACGTGGTGGGTTGAATCCTCATCCCAACCAGCATGATTTTTGTACAATGCTGGAGCTAGGGCAACCGCCCACTCCTGCGCATATGCATGTTTTAGGTGAATGGGAACGAGGTCGGAAAAGGCTGGAAAAATTATCGTTTCTCCCCTAGGGCACTCCATGACGAATGCTGGCGGCCAGTCTTGTTCTGCTAATTGAATGTCATAACCAGATGACAGATTTTTCCAAAAGAGACCCTTAACTTTTCTAGGCTTGTCCCCCTCCATCCGGAGTGTTATCTCATGTAACTTATGTGGGACACTTACCCAAGTATCAGGTGTTTCCACCGTGATATACTCACTCAACTCCGCTGTCACCAGAAATTCCTTCAGGTTCTGGCGAGCTATCGTTACTTCTGCCGCGCTGTCTAGCATCGTCAGAGCCCATTCCCCGTTCAGAAGCTGTGTCCTCAGAATTCTGGGCATGTCTGATCTTGAGACCTGCTACCGTCTTCTTTTTGAACTGAGGTATATTTTTGTTTATCCTCTTTTTTAGGTGCGTAGTCCGCAGCGTGTTGCGTGTCTCTGGACTTTGTACGCTCCTTTGATCGTCCTTCCCTCTCGGAGTTTCATGATGAACCTGAAAGGAACGAGTGGAACGAGTATCAGTATCTTGATACCTGTCAGGTTTTTTAATATCATCCCTATTCCTGAGGTTGTACCTCTTTTCAGAGGGCTCCTGTTGAGGAGACCTACCTCTGGACTGAGATCTGGTGTCTTTAGACTTTTGTTGTTTTTTATTATCCCACTTCTTTTTAGAAGAAGTAGGTGTCTGCTTTGTAGTGTCCTTTTCAGGACTGCCCACCAGTTGTGGTTTTAATGCTTTCCCACCTAGACTGTCTCTGCCGAGTTCTGCATACGAAGTTTCAATTATTTTGGGTAGTTCGTGTTGTTGATCCTCTGGACCGAACTCCCTTAGGCGTTGGCGGATCTCCACTGAAGCTGCTTCCCCCTTAATGTTAGCTAGTATTATGGCTGAGACCTGTTCAAAGTTGTTTAGCAACTTCATCCCTAAGTTAAGGGCAGGCTCTGCTCCGTACTCATTTTGTATCTATTTCAATACGTCAGGTACTACTGCTAAGGACGGGATACTATGTGTTCTGGTATATATGGCAGCAAAGACTGAACCCCAAGAGGTGCAGTCCTCTACTTGTGGTGTGAGATCCATGGGCAAGCAGATTGTTAGGATTCTGTGTTTATCACTGGTTGTAGTATTCGGGAATACTGCTTCAAGCTGAGTTATTTTCTGAGCTATCCAGAATGGGATTTGTTCGCGTTTTGCTGGCATTTTGCCCATTATCGTGTGTAATGTTTGTGGAGTTATTTTATTACCTGTACCTTGGACTGGAGTGTCTTGTGCTGCAGCTGGTGCAGGCTGAACTGTTAAAGTCCTCATCACAAATTGTGTGAGGTTTCTGTAGATTTTAATTAAATCTCTGTGTTGTACGAGTAAGTCTGGCTGTGGCATTGTGTCAATATCAGGATGCGGTGTGTATGCCGCTAATATGGGCCATGTGGCTCCTGCTCCTCTGAGCGGGCCTAATCTTGCTCTTCCTTGTACGTGGGGTAGGGCGCCTTTAAACCAGTAATTATGCTCCTGGTAAGTGAGCGGGACCTCTACTTCCTCAAAGGGAATATAGTCTGCTGGTGTTTCACCTTCTAGGTAGTAGTGAAACACATTTGTAATTGCATTTGTTGCCTGGAATGTAACCCACGAATAGAACACCTCTGTTTTATTAGATTTGTGTGCCTCAATCACGAAAATTACTGTACCACCCCTGGCTCTTAAGCCATGTTCTAGAAGTTTTATGGTGACTGCCCTTCTGAATTTGGTGCAATTTGTATTGCATCTTCAGGGTCTTCTGTTCCGAAGAGGGCTGTGTCAACTCTCCTTGTTTCGCTTGTTTCTTCCACCATTTTTAGTTGGAAAAAGAGAGATTAAAGAGTTCTTAAAATAAGGTATAAGTGCACAATTGTAGGAACTAAAGGTCCTTCAAGCTTGAGTAACCAACAGCCAATAAATAGTATTCTTGTACTACTCAGCTGCGGCGGATTTTGTGCCCACCCACTCCAAACGTCTCTGGTGTTTTGTGAGTAGGTTCTCTGAGAATAGCACGACTGAACTACTCAGATTCCACTGTTAAATAAGTATCAAACTAACGTTGGTGGCACCATGTCGTGTAGCTCCTATAGTACCCATGCAGGACCTGTGTGTTTGTGTAACATAAGCTGTGGGCTTGGTGGCAGACTGACTCTGTGCACCCCCACCGCTTATGTTAGATTGTTTTGCATTAGCTAGCTCGCAGTGCCACTAGTGTCTCCTCTTATCGGGGAGAGATTCGTTTCTGGCAACCTTAGAACATGACAACCCTGATTCCCTCAGAATCGTGGAAACAATGTACTACCTTTCGCTCAGTCACTCGTGCTCACTTATTCGGTTTGTCTCAGAGAGTTACACAGAATAAACAGTCGGGCGTTTCAATAAGTATTTATTGAACAGTTGTTATTCTAGTGTAAAATATATGTGCTGCAGAGACCAGCAGACAATAGCAGAGATATATGAGCAGCAGTACGATAAAAGCAAAGGGATAGAACAGTTCTACCATATTGCGATAATCATGAGTACATACATGAATATAAAAGCATTATGCAAGTGTGCGTACTCCTACGATGCCTACCTAGATGTATCTGTGTGTACCTAGCATATGTGTGTAGGTCTTAGAAGTTAAGGGCTAAGAATCCTCCTAGGATTTAGTCGAACCCCCGTACCTGAATATAGAGAGAGTGTGGGACCCCGTCCTGGTCTCGAGTTGGACACCCCGTCCGGGTTGTGTCAGACCACTGTCAGCTTGAGCGACTGCATGCAGGAGCCTCAGCGTCTCTGGTCAGTGTGTCAGCATGGAAGTCTCGGTTCCCTCTGTTTTACCGGGGCAAACTGTGGTGTATTTATACCCTAAAGAGTCTCGGTCATCAGTGTGGTTTGTATTGGACATGAGGAAGACGTCAGGGGTGAACTTTGTACATACAATATGCTGGTGGTGTATTCTTAGAAAGCCATGCATAATTAATGAGTACAGTGTGGGCCTGTGTTTGGAAGAACCCTGCTGCATTCAAAACCACAGGATAGATAACGTTCAGCCCTCAGAGCTCGTTGTGTACTAGCTGGGACCAATGTAGGTGAAAGATCATGCCTATATAAGGAATCATACTATAATAGGACATGTACAGTTGTGACCATAATTGGGCATATGCGGCCAAGACCATAATTGGGCAAGTACGAATATGACCATATTAGGGTAAATATGAATACGTCCATTTTAGGGCATGTACGAACGGATCTACATTAGGGCATCTATGCAGGATATAACAGAGCCCATATAGCACCTCAACTTGACTAAAAATTCGCTTCACCAATATATTCACACATGATTTGATCGTTAATAACGTAGTAATATTTGAGGTGCAGTAATTTTCCCATTGGGAACCACTACTACCTGAATTGAATTTAATATTAGGTATTATTATTAGGCTGAGTGTGTCAGTGTATGTTTTCGTGTGTGCATGGCTATGTCAGTGCGTGTATTAGTGTTTGGCTGGGCCTCTTACTGTGTGTCTCACTGTATACCTGGGTCTCTAAGTAGCTGAATTACTGTTTAGCTGGCTGTGTTTGTAGATATATTATTGTCTACCCGGGTGTGTCACTCCCTGCATCAGTGTGTGCATGGTGTGTCAGTGGCTGCATTAGTGTCTGCTGGGTGTGTCAGTGTCTATCTTGGCGTGCACTTGGTTGTGTCAGTAGCTGCATCAGTGTGCGCATAGGTGTGTCAGGGCCTGCATTAGTATGTGCCTGGGTGTCTCAGTAGCTGCATTAGTGTTTTCGTGATTATATCAGTAGCTATATCAGTGTATGCCTGGGTGTGTCAATGTTTACTTCAGTGTGCATTTGCTAGGGGGTGCATGGCTTGGCGCCAGTAGCATAGGAAGCAAAAGTTAAAGCACCCGCCGATCGATCACCATCTGACCCCAACCTGACGAGAATGGACAGTGCAGAGAGAACAGGCTCATGAAGGGGTGAGCTCCGATGCAGCTGACTCAGAGTGGAGATATTTCCCGACATCTCGGGCCCTAAGCTGATTGCAGTGAGCCAGGACTTGAAATGTGCACCATACGACCTCGCAAAAATGGTGCCCGTGACTTCCTGATCAACATTGCAGCCAGAGTGATAGAGTAACGGTTCATCAGTGGACACCCCTTGGGATGGCTGAGGCCCTGATCCTCCAGGGTCTACACCTGTGGCAATTGGACTGTGATCGGCGGTGCCCCCTGTGGCAGCACCGTCATCTGTGGCCCACCTTCTGGGAAGGAGGAGACCCGGGGCCTACACCCACCACTACATCAAAGATTGGGGAGCTGGGGCCCTGAGGGAGATGTGTTAATGGTTTACCGGCCAGAGTTCCACAGGGGAAGAGGTGAATGTGTGTGGCCTCTGCATAGCTGAGAACTGTGGCACTGTTGGTGCTGACCCGGACAGGCATCGGGTCACCTTCTACCACTGATCCCACTGGCCTTCCTGAGACCGCGCAACCAGGGGGAAGTCCCCTACAGAAGACAGACACCACTTGTCTAGGAGCCGGCATGCCAGGGGGATTTCAGGGGAGGGGAGTGAAGCAGCGGCTAACCATAAGCACCAGGCCCACCCACAACTATATGGCCCATCTCGGGTGAAGACAGGGCAGAGGACTGAAGGGACCCCCATGGAGGCCAGGAGACAACTGGCCCTAGTGAGCCCACCCTGGTCATCTTCTTGCCTACTGCATTTGGTCCAAGAACCCCTTTGGCCTACTCATGCAACCTAGTAGAGCGAGGATGCCCCGCAGAGCTTATCTACTCCCCTGGGGCACTTGGACTGAGCTGCCTGCCCACCCGCCATGCACAATAGACATTACCTCACCAAAGATGGGGAAATCGGTCCAGAATAAAGACCTGGACACTGATACCCCAGAGCTGGATGGTGCTTCAAACAGTAGGCGAGATAAGGGGGATAAAAGTACTAATCTGGAACCCCCACCAGACCTCAACTTGCAGGACATTATGTAGGCCATTACAGTCTCTCATGAAGCTCTAGATGCTGACTTTGATCACCTCGTAATGGACATGGGGATCCAGAGGGACGACTATCGCCGCTTAGCAGAGAGGTCACCACGGCTGCATGAGACATAGAGGAACTACCAACGGCACTGCCATCGGTGACAGAGCGGGTCACTGCCCTGGAGAAAAGATGAAGATGCTGCAGTTGTGAGCAGAGGATGCTGAAAATCGCTCACGCCGCAACAACATCCGCATCATGGGGCTCCCGGAGCGAATCGAAGGGGCTTGCATGGTAACATATTTGGAAAAAATGGCTCTGAGAGGAGATAGCTTAAGAGGCCTCTCCTCTTTATTCACCCTGGAATGGGCACATAGAGTTCCGGCACGCCCCCTACTTTCCGGGGTCCCACTATGACAAGTTCTGGCTCCCCTGTTCTTTTATAAAGACAGAGACCATATTCTGAAACAGGCCAGGATCAAAGAGTCTATAGAGGTGGAAAACAGCATGGTCAGGATATTTCCGGACTTCTCATGAAACGTACAGAAACTGAGATTGTCCTCCCTAGAAGTCAAAAAAGCGCTCCGGCAGCAGGGTATACAATATGCAATGCTTCTCCCAGCCAAGCTCCGAGTGACAACAGAAGAGGGCTCCTGTTTTTCCAATCCCTGCAAGAGGCGTTGAACTGGCTTGACCAACAAACACAGCAAGGTACTGGTCGTCAAATGCAAGGGAGCCGACCATACGGATCCCGATCAAGGCGCGAGTTCAGGTGCCGCAATACAGGTATCCTATCATCAGAAGTGGTCGAGCTAGGAATCAGTAGCTGCACCTGGAGAAAGCAAGATGGCGGCCGCATAGACGCATCACGGCGGCACTCTCTTGCAGACCTCTCCCCCACACTCCCACCGATATTGCCAGCTGCTGGTTACCTGAGCCGGTGGTCCTCTCTTGGCGGGCTCTCTTGATGTTGCTCTCCTCCCTGTGCACTCGACTCGGCATGCTGGCTGGACTACTGGCGCCGGGGGACAGAGGGCTTGCGGGCTGGTGCTCTGCGCTGCTGGAGCTCGCTTCACGCCGGTGCCAAGGTATTCTGGGTGGGTGGGCAGAGCTCACCAGAGGAATTGCGCAATTGGTGGCTGGCTTCAGCTCCGGTACTGCCTGGGTAGCTACTCCTGTCGACATGCCCCAAAAGCTTGCAAAACATCAGAAAGACAGGGGAGAAGTGCTCTCCTCATCAGCAAGACTTGCTGCTCATACGCTGGGCCCCAGACAGGACTCTACCCTTGATCAGGCCGGCGCAGGGTCAGGTAAGCCAACTTTCTCTTGTTTGGGGAAAGATAGGTCGGAAAGCATGGGAGCAAGAAAAAGGAAGAACTAAGAAGCCAACAAAAATGCTGGGACAGGTTTGAGTACAGAGGAGGGAGTTGTGGGTCTTTGTAAGGATGCTTTGCCACAGCCTGTAATAACGGAATTTTTCACCATCAAGAACTCTGGTGCAGGTCCAAGTCATCCAGGTTCCATTGAGAAGCAGGGTGAGCCAGACCCTTGTGCCATCTTGGCTTCTGATGCATGTGCTCGGGGAGCCTCCGTGCCAAGTGCTGCAGATGTAGACCCGGCCGGCTCAGGTGGAATGCTGCTGGTGCCATCCAAACAAGCCTTGCACTTGGAGATTGAAGAGCGGGGTGACTGTCTGGGTAACGCCATATTGGTGGGGCAGGTCTCTCTCTGCGAAACTGCTAGAGCTAACTCTACTCCTCAGCCTGTCACTCTTGGGGAGGAAGGGTGCAGCAAGGAGCACAGCATAGATCAGTGTGGACCAATGGCAGTGACAGATCTCACAATGGACTGGGCGGATAAATTCTTCTCTTTCACAGTTGGCTCAGACTCAGAGACCCCTAATTCATATTTCAGCGAAACTAGAGGCACTAATTCATCAACTTCTGGGTCCAGTACATTGGCAGCACCTGAGACAGTGCTCAAGTGCTCAAAGCACCAGAAGGCCCTTAAAGGCAATACAGAATCCCGGAGGAGGAGAGCGAAGAACTTAGCCTGCAGTAGCCTGAAATGGGACTACTCCCATACAAACATGGTTGGGACTCCGGAAGAAGCACCAGCCCTGAATGAAACAGCCTCATCCGCCGTACAGCCGACAGTGAACATGTCCTTAAACTCCGAGTTAGGCTTAATCTTGGAGTCTATTAAAGAGCATCGGGCTGAGACATGGTCAGACGGTAAAAGGGCAATACACGCTACAAAAAAGCTGGAAGGCGCAGTTCGGAAGGTGGGGAAGGCATGCTCTAAGATTGGGGAGTGCCTTAGCTGCATCAAGGACAGGCCCACAGCCTTGCAGGTAGAGGTCACTGTGGTGAAAGAGCAAGCCAAGTCGCATGAGTCCCAATTAACCGATGTGCAGTGGAAGCTAGAGGACATGGAAAACCGAAAGCGCAGGAATAATCTTCGGTTTCTTGGCATTGATAAAGGCCTTGAGGGGGATAATATCTGTTCTTTTATGCTGAATCTCTTAAAGAATGCCTTCCCTGAACTGTCAGGATGGGTCTAGGCCTTGGAAGTTCAAAGAGTACACCGGTTTCTGGCGGCCCGTAATAAATCAGTCCAGGCCAGCAGAGACTCAAGACAACCAAGGGCTATTTTAGTATTCTTTGGCAACTTTTTGCTTCGCCAGGCCATTTTTGAGAAAGCTCGCCCGGATGCAAGACGGACAAACCTAGAATCGTCATTCTTCGTGCGCCCTGAATTTTGCCATACAACTGTTGAACGCAGGTGGTGTCTGCGACAGGTGATCAAACCGTTTCAAGATGCTGGCTTTGAAGCATACCTGCTGGCTCCTGCCAGACTGAAAACTATCGTTAGAGGGTCTGTTAAATTCTTTGCATCAGAAATTCAAGCAAAAGAATATTTGGGTCAGGTCTTGGTGGGCAATAGCAATATATAGTGTTGGGGCCCTCTTTACGAATTGGCTTGATTAATGTTAATATTAGCAATATTGGCGATGTCTTCCTTTTTTCTTTTCTCAGTTTTTTAATGTTTTTTTCTCTCTCCTTTTTTTCTTGGCACTGTTTTGCGGCGGGAGCGGGGGGTTACATCTGAGAGGGGTGGGGGGAGAGCCCTGTGGTGTCGGCCTCCGATCTCCATCACACAGACCTGTTTGGTCTGGCTGCTTTCAATAGTGGGGAGGGTGGCGGGAGGGGGTGGGGGATGTTGGGGCTTTGGGGGTTTGTCAGGGAGCGGGAGGGGATTGGGGAGGGGGAGGTGGGTGGTTGAGTGATGGTGTGATAATCAATACACAGCAAGTAGATGTAAGTGTGATTATGTATTTTTCTTTATCAAAAGAACGGCGGCACTATGAATATGGATAGAGCCAGGAGAATATGTGTTCAACAGTCAAGTATAAAGCAGATCTTGCTCAAAATATAAGATGGGGCAGCAGCATGGTATTTGTCACATTAGGGTGGTATATGCAGGTGGTTACAACAGTCTCTATGAGCTATGGCTAGATTGCGCATTACCTCCATTAACATCTGTGGGTTAAATGATAAAGTGAAACGGAGGCGGGTACAGGAGGGCTTAAGTTTTTTAAGAACAGATGTGTATTGTCTGCAGGAGACCCACATTGCCAGTAAGGACAGGGCTATGTCCTTTTGGATTGAAGGTTGTTTGCCATATGACGCAGGACACTAGGACTAGGGGTGTTGCTATTTTAGTGAAAGGAAACATTGTTACCCCTGGGCGCAACGCAGCAGATAAGCTGGGAATATGGGCAATACTGGAGTGCAAGATGGGTGGTGGGTCTTTTACTCTATGTTCAATCTACGCCCCAGTACTAGATGATCCCAGTCTGTCTAACGTTTTGGCAGCCGAACTCCCATCTTGGCCTGGACCATTTATAGTCTGTGGGGATTTTAATTTAAATGGCTCAAGAGGGGGGTTTTGGTGCAGTGAAGAAAGCTATGCTGGGCGCAAGCCGCAATCTTTTAGATCCCTGGGATATTTGCAGAAGTAATTAGGGCTGATTGACGTTTGGGCTTCTTTGAAGGCCCCTGACCCAAGATACACCTATTACTTGGCCCCCCATGGCAAGTTTGCCAGGTTGGACTATTTTTTTGTATCACCTGTATTGGTCACTGGGGCTCAGGTTGAACTATTCCGTAGAGCGGTGTCTGACCATAACCCAATTACTCTCGACCTTTTTATAGCAGGGCTGTGCCGTGCACCTAGAAAATGGACCTTTTAGAGGGGATTGTTGTCGGATCCTGATTATGTCCAACATATGAAGCCTTAGATCTTGGGGTTTTTTGAGCTGAATAGAGGGAGTTCCTCTTCAGGAACAGTTTGCGATGTGTTCAAAGCAGGGGTGAGGGGGAAACGCTGAGCTTTAGTATTACTAAACAGAAGCGGGAGCTGGGGCGCAGCAAGGAGCTATAACAAAAATGAAGTAATCTGGAAGCATAATTAATCTGTGTTGTAGAAGCTGGGAAGGACCTTGCCTCCATTTTGAACCTGATAGCTGTTACCAAGGCTCGCTTAAATGACATTTTTGCCGAGAAAATAGCTGGGAAGTATCTGGCCAAAGACCAGGATCGCTATGAGTATAGTGAGTGAATCAGGCGTTTTCTCGCAGCTAGGGCACGGCAACAGAGCGTGGACGGCTGTATTAACAAAGTAAGGAATATGCATGGTAATTTAGTTACGGATCCTTGTAAAGTTAGAGAGGCTTTCAGGGGTTTTTATGCAGATCTTTATAAGGGTACTCCCGACTTTGGCTGCTAGACATTGGCAATGTAGGTCAACCGAGTGACATCACCGATGAAAAGAGATTGTTGTTAGGGGGTGCTATACTACCTGAAGAATTACAGGTGGCTCTGTTTGCCCTACCATCAGGGAAAGCAGTTGGGGCAGATTTCATCCCCCTTGAGTTTTTAGCAGGTGTTTTTTTACAGAAATTCATCAGGAACTGCTGAGTCTGTTTAGCGACGCTAAAACTGGGGCCCCTCCCCCCGGGTCATGGGGCATTGATAATATAATTTTTTTTTTTTTAAAAAGCAAGGACACTACAGCTTTGGGCTCGTACAGACCAATTACACTACTTAACAGTGATGTGAAGGTCTATTCTAAAAACTTAGTTAGCCGACTAGCGGGCGTTATACATCGACTAGTGTCGGACCGGCAGCACCGGTTCATCCCCGGTAGAGGGACTACAGATCATGTCCAGAGGGTTATTTCTCTATTCGACGCAACGGAAGTCCTTGCAAAGCCTATGGGGGTGGCCTTACTCGATGTCGAAAAGGCCTTCGATAGGGTGTTGTGGGCTTTTCTGGGGCAGGTTCTGGAAGCAAATGGCTTGGGGGGGGACTTCATTAGCGCAATTCGCATAATGTATAATAAACATATAGCCCGCTTACAAATAATGGGGCATGAATCAGAGCCCTTCACAATAGAAAGGGGGACGAGACAGGGCTGCCCCATCTCCCCCCTATTATTGGCATTATTTATTGGCCCCTTTCTCAGGAGGTTGGAATCTTCACCGGATATTTTGCAGGGCTGGGATATGAAAATCCTGGCCTATGCTGATGATGTGGCCATAATTACCAGCGATCCGGACAGGGCGTTACGTGCTGTTGAGGAGATTGCAGAAGATTTCGGGACCCGATTTCGGGACCCGATCCGGGTTTCTGCTAAACAGGGCTAAAACCCAAGTATTGATTAACAGACATACCCTAGCCTCTGATAGCAGGATCACAGATGAAGCTATATACTTAGGAATTTGTATCACTGCTAAGTCAGAGCGTATGATCGATCTAAACCTAACATCTATCTTAGAGAAAACCAAGGACTCTACACGGTGGGATAATTTGAAACTTTCTATAATGGGGACATGTAACCTGGTTAAAATTATATTTCTTCCTAAATTGCTATATGTTTTTCGCATTGTCCCATTGGAATTTAATAATGAATGGTTTAAAAAAATTGATAGATTAGTGGCAAGCTTTATTTGGGCTTATGGGAAGACTAGGAGTTCCAACATTTTTATGTGCTTACCCAGAGATAGGGAGGGGTGGGCGCTCCCCAATTTTAGGTTATATTATTTAGCTGCTGCTATGCAGTGCTACAGTATATTATTCAACTGCCGGGCAATAGAGTACCGGGCATTCGGTTACGTCCCCTCCATTTATGAGCTATTGATCGGCAGCTCAGCCCATGGATGCCTATTGAAGTTTTTTGAGCCAAGCTACTTTAATCGGACCCGCTTCAAGACTCTACTTGCCGCATTTCAAAACTGGGCAAGTGTTTGTAAGAAATTGGGGGTGGGTAGGTATAGTAGATACACCCCCCTGTTTCGGAATGAACTACTGCCCAGCATATTTCACGATAGCTGCTTCGTTAGGTGGGGACGTGGGGGGCTCGGCAGGATAGGAGATCTCCTCGCTGGGAATCTTTTTGCACCCTTTGAGGTGGTCTGCAGCAGATTTGATAATGGGCCACGGGATTTTTTTAAATACCTACAGATTCGGGATTTCTTTAAGAGAAAGACTGGGGGAGTAGCTGGCTTTGATCGAATAACTTTGTTGGAAATATTGGTTAAAAGCACCACCCCATCTATCTCGCAGCTATATGGCTGTCTGCTGGAACGGGTCCCAGATGACTTGGAGAAACATAATGGAAAATGGCGGGACAGGCTTGATGTGGCCGACCCCGGTTTCTTGAAATCACTTGAAATGGGAGGGTCAATCATGTGTGCCTCAAATCTACAGTCACAACATTACAAAACGCTGTTTGACTTATATATAACTCCAGTAAAGATTGCGAAATGGGGTGGTGTGGCGGGGACCCGCTGCCCTAGATGTCATGCTATGGAGGCGGAAATGGTTCACATATTCTATTCCTGCCCCAGCTTAAAATTGCTTAGATTAGAAATCGTAGGTTTTTTATAGGAAGTTTTGAAACTTAATATCGCTCCATCACTGCAGCTTATGCTATTGGGGGTGGATGAGACACTAACTGGGCCCGATCGGAAATGGTTTTTATAACAATGACAGTTTTTAGGTTGTGTATCTCGTCATCATGGCTAGATCCTCTACCTCTGACCTTTCAGCAATGGAAAGGACGCTTTCTGCATGTTTATTATTTTGAGAATGCACTGTATGCACGTAAAGGCAAGAGGGCTAAAAGCACAGGGAGGAGGACATGGGGGGGCTCACGACTTGGTTGGATATGTTTTATTAAGTATAATTGTTTAGATCATGTTATAAGCTGTGCTTGTCTACAAATAGGAATGAATTATGAATCAGTGCTGCTAACTCTATTGAATGTTATCTATCTTGGTTATCTTAACGGATTTTTATGTAATGTATTTATGTACACTTGCTGTTACTGTATGGGAAAAAGAGGGGGGGAAAGCAATAAAAATATTTTTTTTAAAAGAAGAGGTCTAGCTAGAGAGGAGACACGTGATGGTTGCAGTGGCATCATTGAGTGGTGGCAGAACCAGACCGCCGTCACCTGAAGAGGGCATAGAGACCGGAGACTCAGGCCATAGCGCCTTGATGTCGGTAGATTCCAACTCCCATCTACCAGTGGTTACTCCTGGAACATCAGACAAAATTATTTAAGTGAAATGATGAACAGTATGCTATAATTAACACAGGGGTGGACTCAAGAGCGTCAGAGTGCGAGGCATGTAGTTGTCCACCTTGAACCATGGCCTCTATGCTCCGCACAACAGGTTGGATGGGTGAACTCGACCAGGGAGCATGGCAAAGTACTACCCCCCCTTAATTAGGGTTACATGCAGGCACGCCTGCAACTGGTTGAGTGAAGATTGAGAGTTTGGATGGGAGCCGTTGTCCACCCGTCCTGGGGTGAGGGAGTTGATGTCTTTGTTGGGAGTTAAATGAGTGCGAGATACTGAGTTGTGCCTGGTAGTGTGCGTGGATGCAGGCTGAGTTGTCGAGGAGTCAGTGGATGGGTTTAGGGGTACCCCTTGAGCAGAGGGGCGGGATGGAGTTAGTAGAATGCAACAATGGTGCCCCCTCATGATGTATAGATTCCTATCCTGGAACAATAGGGCGATGCACACAATGGCAAAAAGATATGTATAAGGTGTTCTCATTCCTTAACAGGGGAGACATTCATATCACATCCTTTCAAGAGACACATTTAACAGCTAAAGAGGGTGCAGCATTACTGAGACGCTGGAGGGTTCAAACTTATTTCACCGCCTACTCAGCCTATGTGCATAACACACTCATCTGGGTCATGGCATGAGTGCCTTTCCAGCACACAGGGCATTTGCTAAGCCCAGGAGGCAGGTATGTGATAGTTACTGGCCGATTAGAGGGGCAAGATATCACCATTGTTAACAAATATGCACCAAATACTGACCAGGGGACCTTTCTGATTAACCTACTGGGGCCCTTAGCTCCATTCCTTCTCCACTTGACCGTAATGGGAGGGGATTTCAATTGTATGATGGACCCTGAACTGGACCGCTCGCATCCTCCTTTGCGAGATGCACCGATAACCTGCACAGCTGGGTTATTTCGGGACTGGCAAGCTAGATGGGAGCTGATAGACATCTGGCACAGGATGAACCCTCAGACGAGAGATTACTCCTTCTTTTCGAGCCTTCACGAAATGCACATAAGATTAAACACCTTTCCATACACCTCAGACATGCATGGGTTAACTCACGAGGTAGAATACCTCTCCCACACCATATCCAACCACAACCCTGTGCTTCTCTACCTGGCCTGGGTATGCTCGAAACACTGCATTCCTGCCTGGAAACTTAAACCCAAATTACTAGAAGATCCCAATTATAAAGAAGTTATCTGATATAATTTAACCATTACTTTGCGATAATAGTGGTACAGCCTCCTCTCCATTATTGGAACGGTACGCATTCAAAGTAGTCATAAGGGGTAAATGCTTAGCCGAGTCAATGGGCATCAGGAAAAGATTGTTGCAGGAAGCCAAGGTGGAGAAATGCAGACACAGGCGACCAGAGTTTTACCAGCAAGTGCTGGAATCTAAGGAACAAGTGGCGAGCCAAGTGGAACTCCTCCGGTGTTTCGACTATAGAAATTATATGGCCATGGCTCACACGGAGTATGACCACACAAGCACACTGTTGGTGTGGTTAACCAATCCACCGAAAAGAGGTTCAGTGATAGTAGAAATTCAGGTGGATGAGACGCCCACGCTATACAGGTAAACCAAGATCAATTACCAATTCCTTAAGTACTACATGCAGTTATATACAAGCCACATAGAACACAACAACAGGTTGCTGAGGGCTTACTTAGAGCCCCTACCCCTTGTAACCCTCACTGGGAAGGAGGCTCAGGAACTGGGTGCTGATATCGCGATACAGGAAATCAGGAGGGCGATAAAGGGTCTACCGAAAGGAAAGACACCGGGGTCCGATAGACTCCCGGTAGAATTCTAGGTCAATTATCAGGCAGTATTAGCCCAGAAACTAGAGGAGTTGTACAAGGCGACGGGGGAGACATGAAAGAAGCTCTAATGATCCATCTGTTGAAACCGGGCAAACTGGTGAATGACTACAAGGCTCCTGGGCCACTATCAATGCTTAATATCGACTACAAACTCCCAAGTAAAGCAGGCTTCTGCAGTACATGCCCAAATTAATTCACCTCGACCAGGCAGAATTCACCCACAGGTGCAACACAGCCCTAAACATAAGATGACTTCTGACAATCCTGGAGGCTGATACATACGACAGTGACCAAGCGGCGATATTCAGTGTCGATATAGAAAAGGTATTTGATAGCCTAGAGTGGTCATATCTATATGGAGTGGGTGCAAGTAGCGAACCAAGTCTACCCCCAACTGGGTTAGACCACTTGCACTGGGAACCGCACTGTCTGCAGTATTTAGAGGTCTGAATTTTTCACGACCAGGCCGACCTCCTCGAGGGGAATGTAGGCCTAGCTGTCAAAGCACTGAGAAAGAATATGGGGTTCTGCAAAACACCTCCAGTCTCCATGGCCAGCAGAGTGGCACTGTTAAAGATGTTGGCACTCCCACGTCTGTTATACTATTCCACCATGCTACTGCTGTGGACACCAAGGGCCAGATGTACGACCAACAATTTTGCGACTCGCAAATTGCGTCGCAATAGCGACTCGCAATGTGTGAGTTGCGAAATGGGATGTTCAACAGTGTCAGAGACACTGTTTGCGATTCCCAATGGGGTCGCAAATTGCGAGGCTCATGAATATTAATGAGCCACTCGCAATTTGCGAGCCCATTGGGAATGACAGGCCCTCCCAGGGATGGTGGCCTGCTGGGCTCAGCAGACCACCATGTTTGGAACTGCTTTTAAATGAAGCAGCTTTTTTTTTTTTTAATGCAGCCCGTTTTCCTTTGCACTTAAAAAAAAAAAGAAACGTTTTCGTTTCATTTTTTAAGGGCAGGTAGTGGTCGCTGGGACCACTGCCTGCCCTTAAAAAATATTTTCAGAGCCTGTCACAAAGGGGACGGAATCCCCTGGGAACCCCTTCCCATTTGCGACTCCATCACCACCCTCTTGAAGAGGGTGGTAATTTGCGAGTGTTTTGCAACCGCAATTGCGGTTGCAAAACATTGGTACATGGCTTTGCAGCCGCTATTAGGAAGGGAACGCCCCTTCCTAATAGCGAGTCACAAAACCTATTTAGCTAAATAGGCTTTGTACATGGCCCATGTGGGTTTTGCATGTGCAAACGGGTCGCAAACCCGTTTGCGCATGCAAAAACGGGTCATACATCTGGCCCCAAGAGAGTTGTTTAGGGAACTGGATTCCCTGACCACTGGGTTTATATGTAGGGCTGGGCGCAGATGAGTAGTGCTAACCACATTGCAGTGACGGGTCACTGACAGTGGATTGGCGGTACCGGAATTTGAAATATATTATCTGGCTGCACAAATGCAGTGGTTTATGCAGTGGGTAGCAGGCAGACAGTACCCAGAGAACGCATTAGGACCATTCGTTCCCACCTTGGACCGGCTGCTTGAGGTGCTACTGCAAATGAGGCATCATGCAGATGGCAATACATGGGAATTTCATGTAATGAGTAAGTGCTGGACCTGATGTCTCCAAAAGACGCGACGGAAAATATATTATTTACCTGCCTTCCCCATCACCATGCTCAATGCTCTACCACATGGGGGAACTTGGGAAGGATTGACTAAGTGGGCCAATGCAGGGGCGACAAAAGTGGGGGATCTCTTCCAGGATGGGGAATTGATCTCCTTTGAGGGAATCAGAATGGAGATTGACCTACCACAAGGCCACTTCCTATTGCATGGGGCAGTAACAAAATCATACTGCAGGCACTGGAAAATGGGCCCGGAAGAACCTCAACTACACAAAACCTTTCAGTATGTGGCGACAGCCTCGGAAACCTACAGAGCAGTGACAGCCTTAGATCAAGGGATCAGAGGAGATGTGCTCCTACCACTAGAAACACTCAGGACCAAATGGGATTGAGACTTAGAGATACAGATTCCTGAGGGAAATTGGGAAGATATCCTAAGCAGAATACCCAAGGTGTCCAGAAACACTAGGTTTAAGTTGATCAATATTTTCATACTCCATAGAGCCTACCTCACACCAGACCATATTAATAGATACTTTAGCATGACAGATGCTGCTTGCCAGAGGTGCAGGTTCATAGGGGCAGACCTCATGCATATGGTTTAGCACTGCCCTGCGTTATGACTCTGTTGGAAAGAGATAACGGCAACAGTTGAGGGAGAGGTGGAGAAGGAAATCCCTTGCCTGCAGGGCCAGTCAACCTCATACTCCCAAAACAAGGGAAACGAGGAGGTTCCAAGACCTGGCATACATATTAGCTAAACGAGAGATTACCAGGAACTGGAAAATGCCAGGGGGGGGCCATGTCACTGCATGGAGGAAGGAACTTGAGAAATGGGTGAGATATGAAGGGGAGGTGCTGATGCGAGAAGCCAGGAGAAGCATCGGATCGATAGATAGAGCCCGAACCTGGGGAACGCTGGTTGATAGCTTAAAATATCCAGAGTCACTGGCAAGTGACCACACATCAAGAGGTTCCCCCCCTCCGTTGTCTCTAGAACAGGGTGAAATAGGAGGGAGGGAGTGATATTGCCCATTCTACGGAATACCCCCCTTACAGCAGATGATACTAGATAGGAGGTTACCCCCGATATGTACAAGAAATTATTTATCATAACTTCGAAGGACCAATCCACACCCAGAAGCTGAACTAGGGCCCGACTCAGAAGGAGGGAGCTTGGGAGGGCAGTGGGAGTTATAAAAGTTGGGCTACTGTTCATTGATCATTGTTACATGACGCTTGATTACTGGCAAGAAACCAAGTTGCGCCCACTGCGATTGGGTTGTTTTCAGATGCGACAGTCATATCTAGTGGATTACTATGAAACACAATTTAAAAAAAATTAAGAAAAAAATTAGTGTTTGGATGCGTATGTGAGTGTCTGCATTACCATCTGCTACAGGTGTCTCACTAGTTCAATTGGTGTTTGGTGGGTGTGGCAGTAGCTGTATCAATATATGCCTGGGTGTATCACTACCTGCATTAATTTGTGTGTGCCTGGGTGTGTTAGTGAATGCATCAGTGTGTGCCTGGGTGTGTCAGTGTATGAACTACTGTGTACCTGGGCGTGTTAGTGTATGCATAAGTGTGTTTGTGTGTGTTAGTATATACGTTAGTGTGTGTCTGATTGTGTTAGTGTGTGTATAAGAGTGTGCTTGGGTGTGTCAGTGTATGCTAAAGTATGTCGAGATGAGTTAGCATATGTGTCCATGTGTGCCTTGGTATGTCAGTTTATGCTTCTATACAGGAGTCTTTTAAACCATTTAACATTGTACTACTATGAGTTTGTATCTACATTTAACTTTATAAGATAGTACTGATTTAGAAAATAACTCCTCCATAATAAGGAATGTGTCTAAACCAATTTACTTTTACGTTTGAGAGTACATCTCTTCAGAACCCTTCCCTCCCTCATTGTTTTAGCCCAGTTTCCATAGAATCCCCCTTTGGAACACTCTCTTGCACCAGTGTATGCTTCAGTATGTCGAAATGTGTTAGCATATGTGTCCAAGTGTGCCTAGGTATGTCAGTTTATGCTTCAGTGTGTGCCTGGATACATCAGTGTCTGCCTGGATGTGTGAGTGTATGTGTGGGTGTTTGCCTGGGTGTGTCAGTGTATGCATTAGTGTGTACCTGGGTGTGTTACTGTATGCATCATTGTCTGCCTGGCTTTATCAGTGTATGCATCAGTGTGTGGTTGCCTGTGTTTGTGTATACATGAGTGTGTGCATGGGTGTATTAGTGTATGCATCAGTGTCTGCCTGGGTGTGTTAGTGTAGGCATAAGTGTGTACCTGGCTGTGTTAGTGTATACATGAGTATGTGCATGGGTCTATTAGTGTATGAATAGGTATGCATCTTTGTATATTAGTGTATGCATCAGTGTATGCCTGAGTGTGTCAGTGTAAGCATCAGTGTGTGCCTCGGTGTCTCATTTTATGGATCAGTGTATACCTGGGTGTGTCAGTGTATACATGACGGAATGCCTGTGTGTATTATTGGATGCATTAGTGTTTGAGTGGTTGTGTCAGTGTCTGCATTGGTACATTCCTTGGTTTTGCTACTTATAAAACATTTTTAATCCTTCTTTGGCGATCACTGCTTATTTTCATCATGTGCACTCCATTAATATTCCCGTTCACCTTTGGTAAACATCCTACTCACTTTCATCCACCTTATATATTATTTTCTAAAACTTTTTTTTAAACTATACCTTAATTCGCATATCGGTTAAATGTTTTTTGTCGGTCTCTATTTTTGTTTTTCAGTATCAGCTAGAATTTCTTCTTATTGGAAATGTTAACAAAACAAGCACAATAATGGTACACCACTCTCATATAAGGGAACCATTAATGTCAACCTTTTTAACTTTGCTTTCAAGGTTACTCAGCCAGAAATACAAATCACAACACCCCTTTCATACTTAACTTATGGTATACCCCTTCTGAATGGTCAGCATTGTTAACCCTTTCTAACACTCCTCTAAAGAAATCCACACCGAATTCGCAAATCTATACAGGAGTCTTTTAAACCATTTAACATTGTACTACTATGAGTTTGTGTCTACATTTAACATTATAAGATAGTACTGATTTAGAAAATAACTCCTGCATAATAAGGAATGTGTCTAAACCAATTTACTTTTACATTTGAGAGTACATCTCTTCAGAACCCTTCCCTCCCTCATTGTTTTAGCTCAGTTTCCATAGCAACCCCCTTTGGAACCCTCTCTTGCACCAGTAGGTCAAATGTTCATAATACTTTCTGTGAGCAGCATCATAGCTTCAAGTTCAACTGTAGCAGGTGTGGTTGACTGTTTGGAAATTAAAGCATTTCCAAAATAGGATACAAAATGTTAAATTTTTCCAGAGCCAATCGCAGATCTACTTACTTTCTACTGAAAATCTCTACATAATTTTAGCTACCTGCATATTTACACCATCCATTGAAATATGTTCTTTTTTAAATTATATTCAAAACTCCACTTTAACTGCCTTTCATTTTGAAAACAGTCTCATTTAGATCCAACCTTCTCCTGTGTGCTACTCCTCCTTGCCCTCAAAATGGTTAGAGTGTGGATTGTGGGTCATAGCTTTGTGTATAGGGGTAGAGTGTGTGCTAGAAAGAGTGGCATTGACAAGGACTTGGGTTTGCCTAATATGGACATTACTTGGGGTGGCCAGAGAGGGTTAAAGTGGCATCAATTGTTGCCTTTGGTTGAAAGCATTGCAGATTGCCAACATCCAGACCTCATGATTGTGCAATGAGGTGGCAATGACAAAGGCACACTTACTGGGGTAGGACTGGACATCCTAATGAAGGATACATTTGCTCAATTAATTGCACTTTTCCTCACACTACCTTGGTGCTCTCTAACATTTGCCAAAGGCAGAAATGGAAATGGTCAAATAAATTCTGTCCACAGACAGACAAAGCCAGGGAACATGTCACAAAACTGTTTCTGCATTCCTCAGAGACCACAACATGATCTCCATCTACAGCAACAATTTACACTTTGGCATGGAAGGTACATATAGAAATTATGATTTTCACTTGACAGAGAAAGGCAACAGGGGATTCCTCAAAAACTTAAAAGACTGCATCCTGCATTATGTGTATTTATCACCTACGCACCATTAGCACAAACACTCTTTTCAGAGCCAACCTTTTCACTAAAGACAGATTTTTAATATTCAATTCACATTTTTGGAATCTCATGCAGGTCCACGGATCTGTTGTGAATTCACAAACCAAAAGCACTCATCCTTTGCACACCAGTAACACTGCAGAATCTCTTACTGGATTTGTGAGTGGTTCATCACTCTAAAAGTAGCTGTGTGAGTGAATCTGTGTATGCGTGTGTAGGTGTGTCTGGGTCTGTAACTGGATGTGAGTATCTGAGTGGGTCTGTGTGTGGATGCTTGACTGTCTCTGTGAGTCTGTGAGTAGGTGTCGAGTGTCTGTCTTTCTGTCTGTGTGAGTGTGTGTCAGAGTATCTGTGTGGTTGAGTGAGTGTGAGAGTGTTTGTATGGGAATCAAAGTGGGTGTGACAGTGTCTGTCTGGGTGTGTGAGTGGGTGTGAGATTGTTTGTATGGGCATCAGAGTGAATGTAACAGTGTCTGTCTGGGTGTATCACTGGGTGTGAGCGTGTTTGTATTGGCATCAGAGAACATGTGAGAGTGTCTGTCTGGGTGTGTGTGTGGGTATGAGAGTATCCGTGTATGTGAGTGGGTGTCAGAGTGTCTCTCTGTGTATGTGAGTAGGTGTGAGAGTAGGTGTATGGGCATCAGAGTGAGTGTGAGAGTGTCTGGGTGTGTGAGTGGGTGTGATGCTATGTATGTGAGTGGGTGTGAGAGTGTTTGTTTGAGTGTCAGAGTAGGTGTAAGAGTGTCTATCTGGGTGTGTGAGAGGGTATGAGAGTGTCTGCATGGGTTTGTGAGTGGACATGAGAGTGTGAACAGTAGATGTGTAAGTGAATCTGTGCATGTGTGAGTAGGTGTATAAGTGTGTGACTGGGCCTGTAACTGGATGTGTGAGTATCTGAGTGGGTCTGTGAGTAGATGCCTGACTATCTCTGTGTGTGAGTGTGTGTGAGAGTGTCTGTCTGGGTATATGAGAGAGTATGAGAGTGCCTGTATGGGTGTGTGCGTGGGTATGTCAATGTCTGGGTGTATGAGTGGGTGTCAGAGTATCTGTGTGGGTGAGTCAGTGTGAGAGTGTTTGTATGGGCATCAGAGTGGATGTGACAGTATCTGTCTGGGTGTGTGAGTGGGTGTGAGATTGTTTGTATGAGCATCAGAGTGAGTGTAACAGTGTCTGTCTGGGTGTATCACTGGGTATGAGAGTGTTTGTGTGTGTGTGAGTGGGTGTATGAATGTCCGTGTATGTGAGTGGGTATGAGAGTGTCTGTCTAGGTGTTACAGTGGGTATGACAGTGTCTGTCTGGGTATGTGAGTGGGTTTGAGAGTGTTTGTATAGGCATCAGAGTGGGTGTTAGGCTGTCTCTCTGGGTGTGTCAGTGGGTATGAGAGTGTTTGTATGGGTGTCAAAGTGGGCATCAGAGTGGGTGTGAGAGTGTCTGCCTGGGTGTGTCACTGGGTGTGAGAGTGTTTGTATGGGCATCAGCGGCGGTGTGAGAGTGTCTGTTTGGGTGTGAGTGGGTATGAAAGTGTCTGCCTGTGTGCATCCGTGGTTGTGAGAGTATCTGTCTCGGTGTCACAGTGGGTGTGAGAGTGTCTCTCTCTGTGTTTGAGTGAGTGTGAGAGTGTATGCCTAGGTGTCACTGTGGGTGTGACAGTATCTATCTGGGTATGTAAGTGGGTGAGAGTGTTAGTATGGGCATCAGAGTGGGTGTGAGAGTGTCTGAGTGTGTCACTGGGTGTGAGAGTGTTTGTATGGGTATCAGAGTAGCTGTGAGAGTGTCTGGGTGTGTGAGAGAGTGGATGTGAAAGTGTCTGTCTGTGTATGTCGATCGGTGTGAGTGTCTGTCTGGGTGTCACAGTGGGTGTGGGAGTATTTCTGTGTGTGTGTGAGTAGGTGTGAGAGTATTTGTATGGGCATCAGAGTGGGTGTTAGTGTCTATCTGGGTGTGTGAATGGGTGTGAGAGTGGTTGTATGGGTATCAGAGTGGGTGTCAGAGTGGATGTGTGGGATGATGTGAGAGGGTCTGTATTGGTGTCAGAGTGGATGAGGGAGTGTCTATCTGGGTGTCACAGTGAGTGTAAGAATATCTGTCAGGGTGCATGACTGATTGTGAGAGTATCTGTTTGGGTGTCACAGTGGGTGTGAAAGTGTCTGTGTGGGTGTTGGAGTGGCTGAGAGAGTATAAATATATTTTGTTTCATGGTGACATCCACAGATCCATCGTGGATTTACACAGGGGGCCGTGCTGAGTCCGTGATGGATCCGTGGATCTCGCGTGTGGCAAACAAGCGTTTTCAGGTATTTTGCTGCCCATTGTAGATGCTTTTCCCACATCTATAACACACACATAGGGTCAGGAAAGCTTCAATCTGACCCCTTCATTTAGTTTACATGCTACTTTTCAGGCTCGGGACCGTTTCCTGATATATAAAATGGTGGCCGCAACTTTTCTGTCAAGTTGTGGCCAGCCGATCAGGACCTTGCTTTGACTCATGGCGCCACAGATTCACTGCGGGTAGATCTGCTGAGGGTCCGCGTCCCTAGATATACAAATTTGTTTTTACTTTAATATCTCCAAAACTACTGAACAGATTTACACCAAATAACAAAAACATGCTTTTTGGAGTGTAACAGTGTCTGTCTGGGTGTATCACTGGGTATGAGAGTGTTTGTGTGTGTGTGAGTGGGTGTATGAATGTCCGTGTATGTGAGTGGGTATGAGAGTGTCTGTCTAGGTGTTACAGTGGGTATGACAGTGTCTGTCTGGGTATGTGAGTGGGTTTGAGAGTGTTTGTATAGGCATCAGAGTGGGTGTTAGGCTGTCTCTCTGGGTGTGTCAGTGGGTATGAGAGTGTTTGTATGGGTGTCAAAGTGGGCATCAGAGTGGGTGTGAGAGTGTCTGCCTGGGTGTGTCACTGGGTGTGAGAGTGTTTGTATGGGCATCAGCGGCGGTGTGAGAGTGTCTGTTTGGGTGTGAGTGGGTATGAAAGTGTCTGCCTGTGTGCATCCGTGGTTGTGAGAGTATCTGTCTCGGTGTCACAGTGGGTGTGAGAGTGTCTCTCTCTGTGTTTGAGTGAGTGTGAGAGTGTATGCCTAGGTGTCACTGTGGGTGTGACAGTATCTATCTGGGTATGTAAGTGGGTGAGAGTGTTAGTATGGGCATCAGAGTGGGTGTGAGAGTGTCTGAGTGTGTCACTGGGTGTGAGAGTGTTTGTATGGGTATCAGAGTAGCTGTGAGAGTGTCTGGGTGTGTGAGAGAGTGGATGTGAAAGTGTCTGTCTGTGTATGTCGATCGGTGTGAGTGTCTGTCTGGGTGTCACAGTGGGTGTGGGAGTATTTCTGTGTGTGTGTGAGTAGGTGTGAGAGTATTTGTATGGGCATCAGAGTGGGTGTTAGTGTCTATCTGGGTGTGTGAATGGGTGTGAGAGTGGTTGTATGGGTATCAGAGTGGGTGTCAGAGTGGATGTGTGGGATGATGTGAGAGGGTCTGTATTGGTGTCAGAGTGGATGAGGGAGTGTCTATCTGGGTGTCACAGTGAGTGTAAGAATATCTGTCAGGGTGCATGACTGATTGTGAGAGTATCTGTTTGGGTGTCACAGTGGGTGTGAAAGTGTCTGTGTGGGTGTTGGAGTGGCTGAGAGAGTATAAATATATTTTGTTTCATGGTGACATCCACAGATCCATCGTGGATTTACACAGGGGGCCGTGCTGAGTCCGTGATGGATCCGTGGATCTCGCGTGTGGCAAACAAGCGTTTTCAGGTATTTTGCTGCCCATTGTAGATGCTTTTCCCACATCTATAACACACACATAGGGTCAGGAAAGCTTCAATCTGACCCCTTCATTTAGTTTACATGCTACTTTTCAGGCTCGGGACCGTTTCCTGATATATAAAATGGTGGCCGCAACTTTTCTGTCAAGTTGTGGCCAGCCGATCAGGACCTTGCTTTGACTCATGGCGCCACAGATTCACTGCGGGTAGATCTGCTGAGGGTCCGCGTCCCTAGATATACAAATTTGTTTTTACTTTAATATCTCCAAAACTACTGAACAGATTTACACCAAATAACAAAAACATGCTTTTTGGACCAAAAGCTACCTTTCTGCCAAATTTGTTGTAAATCCGTCTAGCAGTTCGGGCTGTAGTTGTGTTCAAAATCCCTATGGCAAATTGCATGGGAAAAACATGTTAAGGGACCCTACCGTTTTCTCAGCCCCCACCGGACGAATCAGCTCAAAATTTTCAAGACAGCAGCTGAAGTGAGTGGTGTATTTTGAAAAATTCATGAAGATTTGCCAAACGGCACCAAAGTTATTAGCAAAACAAAAAACTATTTTCCTATGGAAACTAAATATATATATGTATATATATATATATATATATATATATATATATATATATATATATATATATATATATATATATATATATATATATATATATATATATATATATATATGTTGTTGTCCAACACCATATTTATATCCTTAAGTAAGGTCAAACATCATGGCTTGCATTAAAAATCATTATAAACCTTGGTAGGTAGCGATTCACTCGGCGGAGCTAATTAGCATATGGCGCTGTACTTGCAGTATTCCAACAGTTCAGAACTGCAGTCACACAAGCTGGTTGTTTAGGTCCCTCTCCAGCCTGTGTTGGTGCTCCTCCCCACGGCCAGCCGCCTTGTAAAATTTTGTTGTCCAATGTGCTTTTGCGCATGGGAGGTTGCATCTGTGTTCACTTACTCACTTTATTCATCAGTATGACACACCCCCAGTGGGCGTGTAGTAATTGCCTTATGGGACATTGAGTCCGAGTGAATCGCTACCTACCAAGGTTTATAATGATTTTTAATGCAAGCCATGATTTTTGACCTTACTTAAGGATATAAATATGGTGTTCTTCTGCATCTCGGACTCAATGTCCCATAAGGCAATTACTACACGCCCACTGGGGGTGTGTCATACTGATGAATAAAGTGAGTAAGTGAACACAGATGCAATTTTCAATGCGTGCCTTGCTGCCCAAGAAGAAGGGACTGGTGCCCTGAAACGCATCGGCAAGAATGATTAAATGCGAGGCATACGGGGGAGCAGCATGTCACTAGGGGCTGTCGAGTGACCTCCCATGCGCAAAAGCACATTGGACAACATATATATATATATATATATATATATATATATATTGATTACACTCCATTTCAAACGCTGGTTTCACCCAGTGAAAGGAGCACGGACCACAGGATCGTTGCAGATCTATTTTATTTTCAGCTCAATAAAAAACCTCGGCAGCCATGACGCGTTTCGACCCGACTTGGGTCTTGATCACATGACGCGCATCACGGATGGGAGGTACCTTTTAAACCATTTTTGTTAACCGATTTTTTACATTTTTAAAGTGACCAGTGCATTCAGAAAATAAGGTTTCCACATAACAATAGATAACAGACTTCATGGTTAAATAACATTTGGCCATAGGTTTTTTAAAATAAATATATATACTCAAAACAATATCGGTATAAATACCCAATGTTTGTATAAGTTAAAAACCTTGCCTCAAAAAATGTAAAACCATAAAATCATTAAAATACTAAATAGGATCAAACAGTAAGTAAAAACTAATTTGCAGCAGCAGAAATAGAGATTACATTTCATAAAAGAGGCAATTACCAAAGCTAGTGTGAGACCAAGAACGAGTCTCTTTGTTAGAAGTGAAAGTGAAGCAATAAAAGATTTATCAAGAGAGACTGAGAATCCATTTGGAGAGACCGAAGGTCCTCACTTAATTACCACTTACAGTAATGAAGAAAGGAAAATAAGATCGATAATAAAAAAGAACTGGCCAATAGTACTCACCGACAGTGTATTAGGGAATAAATTGCCTGAAATACCTACTATCACTTTCAGGAAATCCAAAACTATGGGATCAAGATTGGCCAAAAGTAGTCCAGAATTAAATCAGACAGGGACTTGGCTAAAACCTGGACAAGGCTTCAGAAAGTGTTCATCTTGCAGAGCCTGCAAGTTTGGAACTAACAAAACCCATTCTGTGAGAAAGAGATCGCAATCAGAGGCAGCTTCAACTGCAGAACTGAGTATGCGGTGTATGTTCTGACATGCACCTGCGGCCTTAATTACATCGGGAGTACGAAGCTGCAGGTGCATGTCAGAATTTTACAGCATCTTAGAGCCATCATTAATAATGATCCCGCATACCCAGTTGCAAGACATTTTAAGATGACACACAAGAAGGAAGTAAACTGTCTTACATACTATGTAATTGACGCCATTCCTAAACCCCAGAGGGGTGGAAATAGAGAACGTCAATTAAGACGGTTGGAAACCCGGATGATCCTGGAGTTTGATAGTAAAATACCTAATGGTCTTAACAATACTGAGGATATGCACAATTTTCTTTGAGAAGATTGTTAATTAATGATATCATGAAGACTCATCAAATGAAATAATTAAAGAAACTCTAAAAAAATCAAGACATATATGGATGCAATGGGCAGAGACCTTTTAATCATGAAGTAATGATTTTAAGTGTTTTAATTGCTGTCTTAATTTTGTAATGTGGCAAATTTTAGCTTAATTCTTAGGAATCCTTTTAATATGTTTTAAATAGTACTAACTGATATCAAGTTATTACTGTTAATAACATGCTAGAATTTTGCACATACAATATCAGGCACTTTGAGAATAAGCACTTTTTTGCACTTTTTTGCACATTTAGTTTTGCTGCTAAGCACCCACGCACTTTAAAATATAACAAAATAAAACCAAAAAGGGAAATTAACAATACGAAAACAATATGATGTATGCATACGGATAGACTGTACAGCCCAGTAGAGGAGCAATAAAAATAAATATGGTTGATATATTGAAGAGATACCAAGGGAGTATAACATCGCAGGGAAAGGCATTTGAGCAAAAGATTCAATTCTGGCATTTATGCAAATAAATTAAGAAAGAAGACATCAAATAAGAAATGTTTACAATAGGGTTTTTTTTATATATGTACATACCTTATTTATTCATAAATGGCAATTTTTTTAGACTTGAGTATTTATACATTTATATATTGCTGCAAGTATTTTAAAATATTTTAAAATATTTATTTGCATTGTTTATGAATTGCTATGTCTTTCACTGTTGATTGTCACTATGGCATAAAATGAAAGGATCTCTATAACGTTGCAAGTGGAATATGGGCTATCGAGCTAGTGAAAGTATGTTTTCCCTGTTTGTTACCACGTGACACGGGAGGTAGGGGGGTGTGCACTAAGCAATGATAAAAAGTAATGGCGGACTGCGCTCCGTATGTGAACAAGGGCACTTGTTGCCCGAAACGCGTCATCGTTTGTGAGGAGTGAGGATGAAATAAATACATCTTGCCAAAGAATCCTGGGTCCATCTCTCTCTCTTTGCCGGAAGGAGGTTGTGAGAGTTTGCGAGTCCATGAGTATATATATATATATATATATATATATATATATATATATATATATATATATATATATATATATATATATATATATATATAATGGAAAGGGATTTTCCGTGTTGTACCCTCAGTTGTACAAACCAAAGTCCCAGAGGGTCACAGAAAGGCAGCACTCTCAACAGCAGAGTCAAGGCAGGTTAAAGATGTTCATCATTTTTTATTCAATTTTCTGTTATTTTCTCCATATCAATCGTGCAAAGTGCCAAGTGCACCAGGAAACAAACAATCGACCTACGCGTTTCGGCCGGAGGCCTTCGTCCAGGTCTATATATATATTGATTACACTCCATTTCAAACACCGGTTTCACCCAGTGAAAGGAGCACGGACCACAGGATCGTTGCAGATCTATTTTATTTTCAGCTCAATCAAAACCTCGGCAGCCATGACGCGTTTCGACCCGACTTGGGTCTTGATCACATGACGCGCATCACGGATGGGAGGTACCTTTTAAACCATTTTTGTTAACCGATTTTTTTACATTTTTAAAGTGACCAGTGCATTCAGAAAATAAGGTTTCCACATAACAATAGATAACAGACTTCATGGTTAAATAACATTTGGCCATAGGTTTTTTTAAATAAATATATATACTTAAAACAATATCGGTATAAATACCCAATGTTTGTATAAGTTAAAAACCTTGCCTCAAAAAATGTAAAAACCATAAAATCATTAAAATACTAAATAGGATCAAACAGTAAGTAAAAACTAATTTGCAGCAGCAGAAATAGAGATTACATTTCATAACTGTCGATTGAGATACATCCGGGTTTAAATACCTCCTATTTTTCCAAGATTAACTTATAACTTTAAACAATTTTGTTTGTTAAAATTAGGACAGTATTTATAATAAACCTCTGAAAGTGTAAACCTTATGACTGAAAGTGACCTGTGCTAGTGCAAGGTATGAACCATAAAGTGCTAAGTGCTTTTCGTATAAATATCTAAAAAAATGTGTGTGTTAAAAACCTCTCTAACCCGTGAATATTATATATATACATATATATATATTTATATATATATATATATATATATATATATATATATATATATATATATATATATATATATATATATATATATATATATATATATATATATATATATAACATACTGGCGGTCTCCAGTAGGTAGTTATAGTTAGGACCTAGTTTCCATAGAAAAAGCGTTTTTGATTTGCGAATACCTTTGGCGCCGTTTGACGAATCATCGCGAAATTTTCAAAACTAATGGCCCGCTCCGGTCAGCTCCTGTCTTGCAAGTTTCGGGGTGATTTGTCAAGTGGAGGCCGAGAAAAAAGGGGGGTCCTAAAACGCATTTTCTCCATGTTAATTTCCATTAGAAATGTTGTCGCGGCTACAGCCCGAACTGCTGAGCGGAATGACACCAAATTTGGCAGAGAGGTAGCTGTTGTTCCAGAGTGCACTCTTTGCTTTAAATGGTGTAAATCTGTTCAGTAGTTCCTGAGAAATTTTAACCCCTTCGCTGCTAGGCCTTCCCACCCGTGCTAAGCCTTTTTTTTGGCTATTTGGGGTAGTTCGCGCTTAGGCCCCTGTAACTTTGTGACCACATAAGGTATCCACGCCAAATTTGCGTCCTTTTTTTCCAACATCATGGGGATTCTGAAGGTACCCAGGGTTTGTGGATTCCCCTGGAGGGGACCCAGAAATTAGCCAAAATACAAGTAAATTTTGTTTTTTGTTGGAAAAATGGGAAAAAAGGGCTACAGATGAAAGCGTCTGGTTTTTCCCCTGCAAAAGGTATCAAAAAAGGGATTGTGGTGCTGAAATCACCATCTTCCCAGCTTTCAGGGACAAGCAGACTTTTGTCAGAAAACCAACATTTTTTACACAGTTTTGGCATTTTTCTGGGACATATCCTATTTTTGTTATTTTTTGTGCTTTTAACCTCTTTCCAGTTAATGGTAGAAATGGGTATGAAATCAATAATGGATCCTGGAAAGCTATACATTTTAGAAAAGTAGACAAAATTCTAAATTCAGCAAGGGGTCATTTGTGTAGATCCTTCAAGGTTTCTTTATAGAAACTAACCGTTGAATATAGGAAAATGGAAAATTAGTTTTTAAAAAAACAGCCATTTGTGTCAATGTTTTCACCTGTAACTTCTTCTAATTATGACAGCTGTTTGATAGCAATATACCGTTACATCTGCTGGACCTTTCTGGTTGTGTGGATATATAGGACTTGTAGCTTCACCAAGATCCCGACGAACCCAGAGCCAATAACTGATCAGCTTCTTGCAATGGTTTTTTATTATGTACCGGGCATATAGCAATTATTCTGGGTAAATGTATACATGGAAAAATCGGTATGAAAGACACCTATGTATTTCTGAAATGGGAACAAAATATAGAGTTTAGAAACAGTAGATATTTGCACATTTCCGAAATTGGGAGTACCCATACTAGCATGAGAATTATAGGTCATTTTTCAAAATGACTTATTTTTTACACATTTTCTCTCATTTGGAAGGCAGAAATGCATCGAAAGTCAATAGGTAATAACAGTTTCTCTACAATTCTGTGTTACCCTAAGTCTCCCGATAAAAATGTTACCTCACTTGTGTGGGTAGGCCTAGTGCCCACGACAGGAAACGTCTCAAAACGCAACGTGGACACACCACATTTTCACAATGAAAAATGACCCTTTTTTTGCAAAGTGCCTAGCTGTAGTTTTTAAACCCTAGCTCTGCCGGCACCTAAGGAAACCTAGCAAACCTATACATTTTAAAAACTAGACACCCAGGGGAATCCAGGATGGGGTGACTTGACTGGCTCTCACCAGGTTCTGTTACCCAGAATCCCTTTCAAACCTAAAAAATTGTCAAAAAAACACATTTTCCTCACATTTCTGTGGTGGAAAGTTCAGGAATCTGCGTGGAACCACAAACTTCCACCCAACCCGTGTTCCCCAAAGTCTTCCGAGAAAAATGGTACCTCACTTGTGTGGGTAGGACCAGTGCCCACGACAGGAAACGGCCCAAAACGCAACGTGGACTCACCACATTTTCACAGTGAAAAATGACCCTTTTTTTGCAAAGTGCCTAGCTGTAGTTTTTGAACCCTAGCTATGCCGGCACCTAGGGAAACCTAGCAAACCTATACATTTTTGAAAACTAGACACCCAGGGGAATCCAGGATGGGGTGACTGGACTGGCTCTCACCAGGTTCTGTTACACAGAATCCCTTGCAAACCTAAAGAATTGTCAAAAAAACACATTTTCCTCACATTTCTGTGGTGGAAAGTTCTGGAATCTGCGTGGATTCACAAAATTCCACCCACCCCGCGTTCCCCAAAGTCTTCCGAGAAAAATGGTACCTCACTTGTGTGGGTAGGCCTAGTGCCCGCGACAGGAAACGGCGCAAAACGCAATGTGGACACACCACATTTTCACAGTGAAATATGACCCTTTTTTTGCAAAGTGCCTAGCTGTAGTTTTTGAACCCTAGCTCTGCCAGCACCTAGGGAAACCTAGCAAACCTATACCTTTTTGAAAACTAGACACCCAGGGGAATCTAGGATTGGGTGACTTGACTGGCTCTCACCAGGTTCTGTTACCCAGAATCCCTTGCAAACCTAAATAATTGTCAAAAAAAACACATTTTCCTCACATTTCTGTGGTGGAAAGTTCTGGAATCTGTGTGGATCCACAAAATTCCAGCGCACCCCGCGTTCCCCAAAGTCTTTCGAGAAAAAAGTACCTCACTTGTGTGGGTAGGCCTAGTGCCCGTGACAGGAAACGGCGCAAAACGCAACGTGGACACACCACATTTTCACAGTGAAAAATGACCCTTTTTTTGCAAAGTGCCTAGCTGTAGTTTTTGAACCCTAGCTCTGCCGGCAGCTAGGGAAACCTAGCAAACCTATACATTTTTTAAAACTAGACACCCAGGGGAATCCAGGATGGGGTGACTTGACTGGCTCTTACCAGGTTCTGTTACCCAGAATCCCTTGCAAACCTAAAAAATTGTCCAAAAAAACTCATTTTCCTCACATTTCTGTGGTGGAAAGTTCTGGAATCTGCGTGGATCCACAAAATTCCACCCACCCCGCGTTCCCCAAAGTCTTCCGAGAAAAATGGTACCTCACTTGTGTTGGTAGGCCTAGTGCCCGCGACAGGAAATGGCGTAAAACGCAACGTGGACACACCACATTTTCACAGTGAAAAATGACCCTTTTTTTGCAAAGTGCCTAGCTGTAGTTTTTTAACCCTAGCTCTGTCGGCACCTAAGGAAACCTAGAAAACCTATACATTTTTGAAAACTGGCCACCCAGGGGAATCCAGGATGGGGTGACTTGACTGGCTTTCACCAGGTTCTGTTACCCAGAATCCCTTGCAAACCTAAAAACTTGTCAAAAAAAATACATTTTCCTCACATTTCTGTGGTGGAAAGTTCTGGAATCTGCGTGGATCCACAAAATTCCACCCACCCCGCATTCCCCAAAGTGTTTCAAGAAAAATGGCACTTTACTTGCGTGGGTGGGCCAAGTACCCGCGACAGGCAAGGGCCCAAAACCTATTGAGGCGACATCAAAATTACCTATCACAAACCAACCCAGGGGTTTTTGGCCCGGGGCTCGGCGGCCATCCAGGGAAACCTACCAAACCCACACATTTCTGGAAACTAGAAACCAGGGGGAGGACAGTGAGGTATGGCTTGCGTGGGTCCCCCAACATTCTCCTACCCAGAATCCCCTGCAAACCTCAAATTTTGCTGAACAAATCACTTTTTTCTCAAATTTCTGTGTGGGAAAGTTCTGGACTCTGCGTGGATCCACAAATTTCCTCCCACCCAGCGTTCCCGCAGGTCTCCTGATAAAAATGGTACCTCACTCGGGTGGGTGGGTCAAGGACCCGCGACAGGCAAGGGCCCAAATCCTAGCGAGGCGACATCAAAATTACCTATCACAAACCAACCTGGTTTTGCAAGGGG
This sequence comes from Calotriton arnoldi, assembly GCA_963921515.1. Lineage (NCBI taxonomy): Eukaryota > Metazoa > Chordata > Amphibia > Caudata > Salamandridae > Calotriton > Calotriton arnoldi. The sequence continues at coordinate 1,916,643 of CAWUFW010002733.1, forward strand.
GGTCCCATGAGTTTTTGGCCCGGGGCTTGGCGGCCATCTAGGGAAACCTACCAAACCCACACATTTCTTGAAACTAGACACCTGGGGGAGTCCAGCGAGGTATGGCTTGCGTGGGTCCCCCAACATTCTCCTAACCAGAATCCCCTGCAAACCTCAAATTTCGCTGAAAAAATCACTATTTTCTCAAATTTCTGTGTGGGAAAGTTCTGGAATCTGCGTGGATCCACAAATGTCCTCCCACCCAGCGTTCCCCCAAGTCTCCCGATAAAAATGGTACCTCACTTGTGTGGGTAGGCATAGTGGCTGCAACAGGAAATGGCCCAAATCGTACTGTGGAGGCTTCAAAATTACCTATAACAAAACTACCTGGTTTTGGCCCCGGGCTCGCCGCCATCTAGGGAAACCTACCAAACCCACACATTTCTGAAAACTAGACACCCTGGGGAGTCCAATGAGGTATGGCTTGCGTGGATCCCCCAACGTTTCCTTAACCAGAATCCCCTGCAAACCTCACATTTAGCTGAAAAAAACACATTTTCCACATATTTTTGTGTGGAATCACCGTGGTGGCACAAATGTCCTACCCCACAGCGCTCTCCTTAGTGTCCCGAGTAAAATGATACCTCACTTGTGTGGGTGTCCAATGCAGAATTGGCTAAAAACGTATTTTTAAAAAAATGTAGCACTTAGAATTCTCGGTGCTTTACCCTTATTCCCTATGTTTTGGGCTCTTCCCAGTCACATGCCCTTGCCCCACCCACACAAGTGAGGTATCATTTTACTCGGGAGACTGAGGGGAACACTGTGGGGTAGGAAATTTGTGCCGGCACAGTGATTCCACTCAAAAATATGTGGGAAAAGTATATTTTTAATTTGTTTTGGCCGAATTCACGCTGGGTGCGCGAATCCCTCCGAAAGAATAAAAGGAAACGAAGCGCAGTATGCCGTGCTTCATTTTAATGAGCTCCCGGGTGGGCCAGGTCCCGGGGGCAATGATTAATTTTTATGGGGGGGCCCGCCACCTCCCCTGGGCTTTGTCAATAATGTGCGGGAGGGCACACAGCCCCCCCGCAGCCCCAGGGACCGCCTCCTCCCCGGGGCTTTCTTTAATTATTTAATTACTTTTAAACAGTACAGACACATGCAAGCATGCTTTTTGGAATATTGTGAGACTTTTAACAGATAGATTGAAAATGTTGCTGCTTTGTATTTGCTTTGGTCCAACACTCTGAGTAGTTAATGAATAGTAAAGCTGCAGTCCAAAACGGAGGTTTAAGACATCTTGGCAGAGATATTAGTGTTTAGATTAGCTTGTATTGGTCTGTGGAGATGTATACTTCAAATCTGCCGCATTTTTAGGTGTCTTTTTAAAATGGGAAGTGCACTCTTTTAAGTTTAATGTACTTTTTAGTCTTATGACTGAAGTGTCTGTTTGCACATGTAGTCTCTCACGTGTTATGACTTAATATATGATAGAGGTATAAAACTCTGGTATACATGTATCTGTATGTTTCTTTTATATATGATGCCACTAGGAAAAGCACAGACACATGCATACCATGTAATCCCTCAGTCCTTTACCATAGATTTGTGCATTCATCCAGGCACTACTATCCCACTCAAAGATTCAGTCAGGCACTACCCATGCTCTCATCTACTCAGTCAGGTACTACTGATGCACTCATAGAATAGCCCAAGCATTACCCTTACACTCATATTTTCTCTCAGGTACTTTCCATACACTCGTACTATCATCCAGTTACTACCACTGCAGTCATAGAATCACTCAGACAGTACCCATGCACTTTTTTATTCTTTGAAGCACTACTCATACACTCATGTCTTCAACCATGCGTTAGCCGTGTACTCATGGTTTGTCTAAGGTATTTCCCCTGCACTAATCTAATCATCCATTCAGTACTGCTGCTCTCATGCAATCACCCAGGCAGTACTGTTGCACTGAACTTTTCACTGAGGCACTACTCATCCAGTCATGCATTCTCTCAGGCACTACCCACTACCCATCTATTTGTATGTTTCTTTGAAATATGAAGCCTCTTTTAAAAGGTACAGACACATGCATGCATGCTCTCTGGAATATGGTGAGACTTTTAACAGACACATTTAAAAAGTTGCTGCTTTGTATTTGGCTAGGCCCAACACTCTGAATCGTTGCTGAATAGTGAAGCTGCAACCCAAAAGTGAGGTTTAAGACATCTTGGCAGAAGGATTAGTGATTAGGTTAGCTCGTATTGGTCTATTAAGATGTACACTTCAAGTATGCTGCATAATTTTAGGTGTCTCTTTAAAATAGGAAGAGCAGTCTGTCAAGTTTAAGGGAGTTTTTAGTCTTATGACTGAGGTATGTGTCTGCATGCACATGTATTCTCTCACATGTTTTGTCTAAACAGATGGTAGAGGTTTAAAACTTTGGTATACATGTATCTGTATGTTTTTGTTATATATAATGCCACTAGGAAAAAGCAGAGACACATGCATGTCATGTAATCTGACAGACATTAACCATAGATGTGTGCAATCAGCCAGGCACTACTATCCCACTCAAAGATTCAGTCAGGCACTACCCATGTTCTTAACTACTCACTGTGATACTACTGATGCACTCATAGAATGGCGCAAGCATTACCCTTACACTCTTATTTACTCTTAAGGGGTCCCAATGCAATGATACAATCATCGAGTTACTAGCACTGCAGTCATAGAATCACTCAGGCAGTACCCATGCATTTTGTTTGTTTTTTCAAGCACTACTCATACACTCTTGTCTTCAACCATGTGTTATCTTAGCACTCATGGTTTGTGTAAGGTATTTCCCCATAACTAATCTATTCACCCATTCAGTACTGCTGCTTTCATGCAATCACCCAGGCAGTACTCTTGCACTGAACTTTTCACTGAGGCACTACTCATCCAGTCATGCATTCTCTCAGGCACTACCCAGTACTTATCTATTTGTATGTTTCTTTGATATATGATGGCACTTTTAAAAGTTACAGACACATGTATGCATACTCTCTGGAATATGGTGAGACTTTTAACAGACACATTGAAAAACTTGCTGCTTTGTATTTGGTAGGCTCAACACTCTGAGTAGTTGTTGAATAGTGAAGCTGCAGCCCAAAAGTGAGGTTTAAAACTTGTTGACAGAAGGATTAGTGATTAGGTCAGTTCGTATTGGTCTATAGAAATGTATACTTCAAATATGTCGCATAATTTTAAGTGCCTCTTTAAAATGGAAAGTGGACTCTGTCAAGGTTAAGGGACTTTGTAGTCTTATGACTCAAGTATGTGTCAGCTTGTACATATTTTCTCACATGTATTATTTCTGTAGAGATGGTAGAGGTATTAAACACTGATATATATGTATTTGTATGTTTGTTTTACATATTATGCCATTATGAAAAGGTACATGCATATGCATGCTAGTTTTTAGGAATATAGTGAGAATTACATCTATATACTCAAGCACTAGGTGTGCACTGATGAAAAGAGGTTCATATCTCTTTTTGACTCATGAATTCAGTTAGGCATTCTTATTCTGTTATGCAATCAAGGAGGCACTACTTGTACACAGTTTTAATCACTTAGACATTAACCATACATGCATATAGTCAGCTAGACACTACTATTCCAGTCAAACATTTACTCAGCTAGTACCTATGCACTCATGTATTCACTAAGACAATACTGATGCACTTATGTAATGGTCCAAGCATTACCTTAATACTCATAGTTTCTCAGAGGTATTTCCCATACATTCATACATTCATCCAGGTACTACTTCTGCAGTGATAGAATCACACAGGCAGTATGCGTACATTCATGCATTATCTCATGCTCTACCCATACAGTCATGCAATAAACCATTCTTTAAGCTTGTAGTCATAGTTTCTGTCAAGTATTTTTGATGCATTGAGGCAATCACCCTGGCAGTATTGGTGCACTCATTCAATTATTGAGGCTCTACTCTAGCACTGAACTATTGACTTAGGCAGTAGCCATTTAGTGATACATTTTGTTAGGCACTACATATGAATTCATCCAATGATCCTACCATTACTCTTACATTCATCCTTTTACTTAGACACTACCATGCAGTCATACATTTAAGGAGAAACTACCTATACACATACTACTCATCTTGCCTCTTTCAGCATCTCTCTAGCCTCTTTTTGCAGTTCTCTTTTTGCACCTCTCTTGCTCTTTCTGCACCTCTGTTGCGTCTTTCTGCACCTCACTTGTTTCTTTCTTCACTCCTCTTGGCTCTTTTTACACCCCTCTTCCCTCTTTCTGTACTTCTGTTGCCTCTTTCTGCAGCCCTCTTCTGTCTTTCTGTACCTCAGTTGCCTGTTTCAACAATTCTCTTACCTCTTTGTGCCGTTCTCTTGCCTCTTGTTCCATTTCAATTGTTTCTTTCTGCACTTCTCTTGCCTCTTTCTGTACCTTTGTTCACTTTTTCTACACCTCTCTTGCTTCTTTCTGCACCCCTGTTCCCTCTTTCTGCACCTCTTTTGCCTGTTTCTGCAACTCTCTTGCATCTTTCTGCACCTGTCTTGCCTTTTTCTGCTCATCTTTTGCTTCTTTCCGCACCTCTCTTTCTTCTTTCTGCATCCCTGTTGACTCTTTCTGCACCACTGTTGTCTCATTGTGCATGTTTGTTGTTCTTTCTGCACTTTCTTTGCTTCTTTCTGCATTTCACTTGCTTGTTTCTGTACCCCTCTTGTCTCTTTTGCACCTATCTTGCTTTTTTCTGTACCTCTCTTCCCTGTTTCTGCACCTCTCTTCCCTCTTTCTACATCCCTGTTCCCTCTTTCTGCACTTCTCTTGCCTCTTTCTGCACCTGTCTTGCCTTTTTCTGCTCATCTTTTGCTTCTTTCTGCACTTCTCTAGTTTCTTTCTGCACTTCTCTTGCCTTTTTTTGCATTTCTCTTGCCTGTTTCTTCATTTCTCTTGCTTGTTTCTGGAGTTCTCTTGCTTCTTTCTGCAAGCATGTTGTCTCTTTCTGTATCTCTGTTGCTTCTTTCTGTACCCCTGTTGCCTCTTTCGGCACTAGTCTTCCCTGTTTGTGCACCTCTCTTGTCTCTTTCTGCATCTCTGGTGTCTTTTTCTGTATTTCTTAGCTGCTTTGTGCACTTCTTTTGTGTTTTTCTGCACCTCTGTTGCTTTTTTCAGGACTTCTCTTCCTTCTTTCTGCACATGTCTTATTTCTTTTTCAACTCATTTTGCCTCTTTCTGCACCCCTTTTATTTGTTTCTGTACCTTACTTGTGTTTTTCTACAACTGTTTCCTCTTTCTGAACTTCTTTTGCCTCTTTCTGCACCTGTCTTTTTTCTTTTTGTACATCTGTTGCTTCTTTCTGCATTTCTTGCATTTTTCAGTAGCTGTGTTGTTTGAGTATTTCATTTTGCTGTTTGTAAACCTTTTTTTTTTTTTTTCTCCTTCTGGCTGTGTGACCACCTATTCTTGTGTTTTTGCAGATGTTTTGCTCATTTTTATACTTTTCTCTTATTATGAGATATAAATGCAATAGAAATCTAATTGTAATTTTGCGCTTAGTTGTTATTTTCAAAATTGAAATGTTATTACTTTTGAAATTTTAATTAATGTACTAAAATATTTAAACTATTATTTGTTTTTTAGGAAGATATTTTATTTGGATTAGAAATAAAAGATGGCAAGAAAACATGAAAAGAGAAGAGAACAAAGGAAACAGAAGTACTTAATGAAAACTAAAACGAGTTGAGTAGAAAAGCACCCAAAAAAATGCTGAGGATAAAGTGGCTTCTGGTAAGAGAACTAAACAATTTATTAAAAAGGTTGTGGAGAGATTGAACGATCAAAATACTAAGCAAAGGAGGAAAGAAATTTTTCGAACAAAGGAGAAGCAAATGAAGAAACACAATGGAAAAGAAGCACATGTGACAAAAAGACAGAAACTATTCGAGGACATACGTGTATGTATGTTTCGTAACAGAGTAATTCAAAATGTATTAAAAGATTGTAAAAAGTATAAAAAAGATGTGCAGCATATAAGAAGAAGCAACAGATTGAAAGTGTAGTAGATACTGCTTTTGAATTGAAACAGAAAATATTTATATTGGTATTGAAGAGAATGAAAATATTGAATAAAACAATGCACTTTATGAAGGAGAGAAACAAAAGAAAAAGACTAGTTAATAGAAGTAACTTTTGCAAAGCTTTTTCTGGTGAATGGAAGCATACTTCTAGTACTGAACCTTTTTTAATGAAGAAAGTTATTTTCAACAAAATACATTAGTTCATGCAGTTGATACCTGTGGTCGTTGTTACGAGATAAAGGATGGTTGTCCAATTGAAAAAGAAAAGATGGTTCCTAGAAATGTGGAAGAAGTAATAGCTGAAGAAGTTCAAGGGAGACGTGCACATGCTCCAGTGTATAAGTGGGATTGTAGTAGTATTTGTAGTATTCAACAGGAATCTATTGATTTATTACGAGTTTTCTTGCGACAATATGCTAAAAAAAGGTTAAACAGAAGGTTAAGATGTTGCAAGGACTAGATCCATGTAAAGTAAAAAAATATACTAAGTTGCTGGGTCATTCTCTGGCTTGTCTTTCTAGAAAAGTGTATAAAAGTACTTTTCATCATTTAAGAATGTTAGCAGTACATCATTCAGAAATGCAGACGTTAGTAAGGAGATTGTACTACATAAAAAGTCCTGCATTATCTTTAAGTGAAATGAACACAGCTCTTTTGCATGGTTCAGTATCAGATGTAAAAAAAGTTTGTGATGATATACAGTTTTCTTTTCTTTGATTCACAAGAGGAGTGTAGAGAAAGTGAGAGCTTGATAAGTGTACATGTTGAACAACAGTTGGAAGATATTAGTACTCAGACGTTTGAAGAAGAAATTACAAAGTTTAAGATGCTTTCATGTGAAAAACCAAACTATGTTTGTAGTTGTTGTCGATGTGCTCACTATAGAAGTCAAACTAGGAATGTTGATGTGTATTGAAAAAGTGAAAAGGAAAACAATGATAAGTGGGAGCAATTTGGTGCTTATTTGTTGGTGGAAGGTCGTTTTGAGTTGGGTACTGATCAACGTATTTGTAAATATTGTTGCAACAAATTAGAAGAGAACAAAATGCCAGCTAGAGCACTACATAACAATTTAGAGTTGGTAGCTATTCCTCCGGAACTTGCAGATTTAAATACATATGAGTCTATTCTTATTCAATCTGTGCACCTGTTTCAGGCTATTGTTCGTATGGAGCCTAAGACAGGTAAGCTGCCTCCAACAGATTTACAAAGAGGTCTGAAAGGGAGAGTTGTGTACTTACCTTTAGATTTAAAAAAAAACTATTGAAACTGTTGGTAAAGAGAGAGAGGAAAGTGAGCCTGTAGTTATTCTAGTTAATGGTGTACCAACAAAGAGTCGAAAAATATGGCAAGAGTTAGTAGATGTCACCAAACTTCAAAAGGCTACATTATATCTTGTACAGAACAATATTTATTATAAAACTGTAAATGTGGAAGACCAGGAAATATGTTCAGAAGAAGATACAGAAATTTCAACTGGCCAAATAGAAAAAGTGGACAAGAGCAGGAGTGAAGAGATTTACGAACATTACAGTATACATCCTTTACATTCAAAAGAAGTAATTGGAAACAATATTGAATTATTTCAAATGATGAAGAAAGCAAAGGGAACTCCCATGAGTGTATGAGAAAAAGGTTTAGAAGCTCATTGTTTTCCACAGCTGTTCCCCACTGGAGAAGGTGGACGATATGATGAATGTGCAGTACAGATTCCAGCTTCAGACTACCGGACAACAAGATTGTACTCAGAAGATCCAAGATTTCGACAGTGCATTCCATATATATTTCATCTTCTATTTGAAAGTGACTTGTCTGGACTTTCATATGCAGTGAATCACATATTAAAAACAGGAGTTCATCTTACACATGTTTCTGCAAAGGAATTTATGGACAAAGTTCAACAAAGAGACGATCATTTGGAATCTCAGTTAATTAATTTGCTGGCGTGTCAAAGTGGTACTAATGAGTATTGGTATCATCGTCATGGCAAACTTAAATGTTTGTTAAGAAACTTAGGTAATCCTATGTGGTTTCTAACACTTAGCTGTGCTGAATATGCTTGGAAAGATTTGCTTGAATTTCTTCAACAAGCAAATTCAAATGTCAAGAATAATGAATTGAAGACAGCTGGAGAATTGTGTTCTTTGGATCCTGTGAATGTGTGCAGATATTTTAATTATAGGGTTCAAGCTATGATGTCTTTTACTGCAATAAAAATAATCCACCTCCTGGAGAAGTTACTGATTTCTTTTGGAGAAAGGAGTACCAAGCCAGAGGTGCTCCACATATACACATGTTATTATGGATCAAGGATGCACCTAAATTTGGAACCAATTCTAATGAAACTGTTTCGTCTTTTATCGAAGAGTATGTTACCTGTGCCATTCCAAAGTCAAAGGGAAAATGCTATACAAAATGTCATTTTGGATTCCCACGTCCAGTAATTTCAAAAGGAAAAGTCAATAGTTTTATGTCAGCAGTAATACATACTATAACACGAAAATCTCCGAAGAATGCATACAACTTAAGAAGAACTGAAGATTCAAAGTATATTAATGACTGCAATCCAGTGATTTTGACAATGTGGAATGTAAACATGGATATCCAGTATGCTGCAGATAATTCAATTGCTGTTGCTCAGCTACGTTACGTCATATGTAACGAAATCTGAAAAGACAGCGTTAAAGGAAATATGGGAAGAAATTTCACAAGTGAAGAGTCTTAGTAACAAATTGTACAGCTTTAGTTTGAAAATGCTTTCACAACTAAAGATTGGATCCTACGAATGTTCGGATCGGTTGAGCTCTGCGAGTTTATATTCAAAGTCAAGAGGAATCATTTGGGTAAGTCTAGGTCTGGCAGCTACAAGAAATAGAGTTTTGAAATCGCTACAAGAAATTGAATACTTAGCATTGAATGAACCAGAAAGTACAGATATTTTTAAAACTAATATGTTGGATACGTACTATCCCAAAAGGAGTCCACATCTGAAAAACTTATGTCTCTATGAAGTACTGCAACATTACAGCTTTAAGAGAAATGTTACTGAAAATATAAATGATGAAAAATATGCAGTAATTGGATGTGATGGATGTTTGGTAAAACATACCAAAGGAAATCTTATTAACCATAGAAAACTCAGTTGTGAAACTCCAGAAAAAAGGGAATTTTTCTATTTAGCACCACTGCAACTCTTCAAGCCTTGGCGTAGTGAAGCGGATTTACTTGGAGATTTTGACTGCTATGAAGAGTCTTTTAATGCATGTAAAGATAACATACAATGCACAATTTTCCCTACTTATCTACAAATGTTAAATGAAGAGATTGAAGAAGAAACTAAAATTGCAGCTGAAATAGCTAGAGACAGTTCTCAAGATAGTCAGAGTTCTGCTCCACTAAGTCAAGATCCACTAGGACAACCAATTATTGAAAATGAAGCAGCAATAGCCATGAATGAAGTAGAAACGACAATGCAACAAGCACAACAGGATATTATTGATTTGCGAAAGTTGGAAGAACAACTAAATATTGAACAAAAAGAAATATATGAGCAAGTGACACTACAGGTACAGCATGGTTTGCTACATGAAAAAAAAGAATGCCAATGCACATCATTTAAACCTATTCAAATGTACATCAGTGGTCAAGCTGGAACAGGAAAAAGTTTCTTAATTAAAGTTTTCACCAGTTATCTACACAAAACTACTGGATGCCATTTATCTTGTGTTGTAACAGATCCAACTGGATTAGCAGCACACAACATTAAAGGGATAACTTTACATCGATTACTCATGCTACCAGTTGAACATGAAAATAAATTGGAATATCACAAGCTATCTGGAGAAGCTTGTTATGAAGTCTCAAGAGTACTGAAGAAAATGAAACGTCTAATTGATGAGTTGAGCATGGTCTCAAACTTAATGCTTGCCTTTGTGCATTTAAGAATGCAACAGATTTTAAAAACAGATTATGATGTTCTATTTGGAGGAAAAAATGTAATTGTATTTGGCAACCTACTACAACTTACTCCTGTGAAAGGGCAACCTGTTTTTAAAACACTTGTCCATGAAGACACTAGGAAATCTTTGGGAAGTATTGGAAATGCCAACATTTGGTCTCATTGTGAATATAAAGAACTTATTAAGAATATGCGACAAGCAAGTGATGAACATTGTGGAAACATTCTTCAAGATATAAGAATTGGTGTTTTGACAAAACATGGCAAAGAAGCTTTACAAAGTCGTCTTTTAACGAAGTTGTTTGCAAACGAAAACATAGCACCTGAAATAATATACAAGAACATTGGAGAAAAGAAGTCCATAGTTTGCCTTATGCCAACACTGCAAGAGTGTTCTACATTCAATCAAGAACTTTTAAAATTGGAAAAACAACCAATAGTGAAAATGGAAGCTATTGATGAAATGGAACATGAAGGAGTTACTATTCTTCTCTCAGAGAAATTACAGTCAAAATTAGATTCATTGGAAAAGTCGGTGTCTAAAACTGCAGGTTTAGAAAAGACTTTATATGTATGTGTAAACTGTCGGGTAATTTTACGGCGTAATTTAAATGTAGAAGAAGGTTTAGTAAATGGAGCAATGGGTAAAGTTGTTGATTTTGTAAAGTTTCAGAACAGAGATGGAATTGAATTTTTGAAGATTACATTTGATCAGATTGAAGAGGTAAAACAGATTGGACGTTTTGCTGTTCGTTTTTGCTTGTAAAAGACTTGTATGTTCGTAGAAAACAGTTTCCTCTTTCTTTAGCATATGCAGTAACCATTCATAAATCTCAAGGTTTAAGTGTAGACAGTGCTTTGGTGAATATTGGAAGTACAGTGTTTAAAGAGGGTATGGCATACGTTGCATTGTCTCGAGTAAGAACATTATCTGATTTGTATTTGATTGATTTTGATGAGAAAAAGATTAGTGCTGATTTAAATTGTGTAAAAGAGTACAATCGGTTAGGAAGACTTTATGCTCCTAACTTAGGTGAATATCCTGTGTATGAGAATCGTGTAGTGTGTCCAAAACGAAAATATGACAAATATTCTACTGAGATTCAAAGAAAGAAAACATTTCAAGAGAATGATGAAACTGCAAAGAAAATGAAAATGGACACTGTTGATGATATTGTAGGATACCAGTTAGAAAATAGTTCAGGTATCAACTGCTACGCTAATGTAATTGTAAATATTGTCTTTTATCTAGAGGATCTTCATCATGAAATTATGGAAAATCGAGAAAAAGATTCTGTTCTTTACTGCATTATATTTTTCAAAAGTTGGTAACTAATAGAACTAAAATCCATACTGCTTCTGGCATTCGGCCTCTTTTGGATATATGTACTGCTTCATTGAAATTTACTTTGAATATACAACAAGATGCACAAGAATTTCTTATGTTTATGCTTGGAGTATTGGAAGATGAAGGAAAAGAAATTGAAAATTTATTTGGACTAAGTTACAGATGGAATCATAAATGTGAAGATTGTTCATTTTCTTCTACTACTGAAATAGACACTGAACGATTCATATACTTGACGATACCAGATAGCAAATCAGTGTCTTTTAACAAACTAGTAAAAACACCTAATCAAGATATGAAATGTTCTCGTTGTAAATCAGAAAGGTTGTCAACATTATATATAGAAAGATATGGAAAATATGTCATTTTAATGCTACAACGTTGTAGAGCAAATGGAACAAAATTGGAAAAAAAAATTAAAAATGTTGTGGCAAGTCAAGTATCAATTTCAGGAAGAACATTTAAAGCAGTGGCTATTATTTTCCATGATGGACCTACTACAACATCTGGACACTCTACTGTGTATTTAAAGTGCAATATAGGATGGACACACTGCAATGATGCTCATTTGGAATTTAAATGTAGGCTGCCTTATGAATTACCAAATTCATATCTCATATTTTTGATGCCAAAGTTTTGACAACATTAAACGGCCTATTGGGAAGATGTGAACAATTAGTGTTTGGATTATTGTTTGTGCTAATTGATATTGCATTTGGAAAATTGTGTTTGAAAGAAGTAGTTTATATATTTTATATTTATATTATTCGCAATGTAAATTAGAGTGTATATTTTACAAAATGTACTTGACAGAAATAAAATACTTAAAGTGGTTGAAGAATGTAATTTAGAAACTGTAGATAGGTAAACAGATAGTTATACTTGTTCTAAATAATGCTCAACGCTGATTTGTTTTTGTTTTTACATTCTCATCGATTGTTTTTTTTTCCCGCGTTTGTATGATGATCTACATTGAAGTCACTGTGTATGGTGAAATTCAGTAGAATCTGAGAACAGCAAAAAAGGGAAACTGAAAATGTTAAGTAATTCTAAAATTATGTTGTGTTCTTAAAACTATAATATTATATTCAATAACAGTTTTCTTCTTCTTTTTACAGAAGGTAATGATGAAGTTTGAAAAGATTTTAAATTCAGTTTACAACAAAACTACTGCAAAATAGTTCCACTGAGTTTTGTATCTACATTAGTAAAAAGGTAAGAAGAAATAATGTTATATGCATGATAATGTCAAAAAATGTTTAGAGCTGCTTTTACTGCACTCATCCATTCCTTCAAACACTACCCATGCACTCATGTATACAGTTAGGCACTATTATCACACTCCTCCAGTCACCCAGGCAATATCCATGCATTTCTCCAATCACCTAGCCAGTACCTATACACTTATAATATCACCCAGACATTACCCCTGCACTAATACAAACACCCATGCATTAGCTATGTACTCTTCCAATCACCCAGGTACTACCTTTGCACTCCTTCAATCATGCAGGCAGTAACCATGCACTCCTCCAATCACCCAGACATTACCCCTGCACAGATGCAATCACCAAGGATTACTCATGCACTTCTTCAAACACTCAGGCAGTACCCATGCATTCGTGCAATCACCCACACATCATCTCTGCACTCATGCAATCACCCAGGCATTATCCATGCACTCCTTCAATCACCCAGCCACTACCCATACACTTATATAATCACCCAAGCACTACCCTTGCACACCTCCAATCACACAGGTACTACCCCTGTACTCCTCCAATCACCCAGCCACTACCCATGCACTTATAAAATCACCCAGGCGCTACCTTTGCACTCCTCCAATCACCCTGGCACTACCACTGTACTCCTCCAATCACCCAACCAGTACTCATGCACTTATAAAATCACCCAGACATTACTTATGCACTCCTCCAATCACCTATGCACTACCACTACACTCATGCAACCACCCAGACATTACCCCTGCACTCATGCAATCATCCAAACATTACTCAAGCACTCCTCCAATCACCCAGACATTACCTTTGCACTCATGCAATCACCTAGGCATTACCCATACACTCCTTCAATCACCCAGGCACTATTCCTGCACTTTTATAATCAATCAGGCAGTACCCTTCCACTCCTCCAATCACCCAGGCACTACTCTTGTACTCATGCAATCACTCAGGCACTACCTATGCAGTCATGCAGTAACCCATGCAGTACTCTTGCACTCCTCCAATCACCTAAGCACTATCAAGGCACTCCTCCAATCACCCAGACATTACCCCTGCAGTCATGCAATCATCTAGGCATTAGCTATACACTCCTCCAATCACCCAGACATTACCCCTGCACTAATGCAATCACCCATACATTAGCTATGCACTCTTCCAATCAGACAAGCACTACCCTTGCACTCCTCCAATCACCCAGGCAGTATCCATGCACTTCTCCAAACACCCACACATTACCCCTGCACACATGCAATCACCCAGACATTACTCATACACTCCTTGAATCATTCAGGCAATACCCTTGCACTCCTCCAATCACCCAGACATTACCCCAGCACTCATGCAATCACCCACATACTACTCATGCACTCCTCCAATCACCCAGGCACTACCTATGCACTCATGGAATAACCCAGGCACTACCCTTGCAGTCCTCCAATCACCCAGGTCTCAATCTCAAATAAGCTTTATTCGATTTACAAAGTAGATCATAAAAGCTGCAAAATACAACCATCGCAAAAATTTAAAAACAGTATAAAAGTTAAAAATTATGTAAATCAAGCTATAATATATGTAAAACAGTTATCAACTGAATGATCATACAAATGTTATTTACAGTTGCTTTCTGTATTTAATAACAGCCAGCAAAAATCGTGACATTACTACACATGTATATAAATTCAGCAACATTTGTAGATGTATAAAAGCGGGGCGGAATTGCACAAAGCCCAACTGTAACAACAGGGGTTTGATAAGTTTCTTTCTCAGTTTGGAAAAATATTTACAGAAAAGCACTGTGTGTATAGTACTCTGAGGTGAAGTATCATCACAGGGGCATTTCCCCAGGTAAGGTGACCAGTTGTTAACAGTAGGGAAACAGATTAGATGATGGAAAATATCCAATCGGAAGCGGGTTAACACAAACCTATGGCGTGGGTTATGCTTTTTAACTAGATACGCTTGCATGTGGTGGCTAGTCAAGATCATCTGATTCCTCAACAGCGAAGGTTTCAAGATTTCAGAAGATAATCTAGTTTCCTCCAATAGTGATAAACATTTCAATTTCAAGGCTTTCCTTTGTACAGTAATCAAATTCTTGGGATTTCTAGGAAACCTAGATCTTTCAAGAAATTGTGCACGTATTTGAGCCATGGAATTTTAAGGGCGTGCGTGGCTTTTAAGCAATCAGTAATTATGGCTCGATTCAGGGTGGTGTATTCGGATGACCACATTTTATGCCAAAGAAGAACTGGCTGTATCCTGATCAAATCTGTTATATACGGGGCTCCTAACTCAGCATGGCAAACATAGGTTGGGCTAGTTTTTGGGAGTGCAAGGAGGTTCATTAAAAAGGCATTTTCCTCGAGTTGTAGCGTGTCAATCTTCCCATACCCCCAGAGTTCGGATCCGTACAACGCAGTAGATCTACATTTGGCCTTATAAATCGTCATCAGTTCCCTCGGGTGTTTGATACCAAGCTGTCTCGCAAAATTTAATAAAGCCATTATCATTTTAACAAAGTGAAGCCGCCTTGAATTAATTGCCCTGACCAATTCCCCGCTTGGTTGAACACAATATCCAAGTACGAAAATGTTGCTGTGAATTGAATTTTTGACCCCTCAATAAAGATGTCACGGCAGCGGGTGGCCTTATTCCCAATTTTCATAGCAAAAGTTTTACTAATGTTAATTTTTAGTCCACGGTTTTGCATGAATTGGGCCAACTCGTCAACTAGACGCTGGAGGGCAAGTGGGGTGCGGGCAATTAATACCGCGTCATCGGCATAAAAAAGTGCTGGTATTGGCCGATGGCCCACCTGTGGTAGGTCCGCACACTTGCTTGCCAGAGTCTCTCCTACGCTGTTGAGGTAGAGGTTGAACAGGAAGGGGGCCAAAACACATCCTTGGCGTACCCCTCTTCCAATTTTGAATGGGCTGGTGCAATTGCCATTCAGGCCATAGCAAACTCTGCCGCGACCTTGGGCGTACAAATCTCTAAGAAAATTCACAATAGTGCAGTCCACGCCCATGTTGGTCATAATTGCCCATAGCTTGCCGTGGGCCACAAAATCAAACGCCAAAGACAAGTCGATGAATGCTAAAAACAGGTTCCCTCCTTTTACATGCACGTATTTACCAATAAGAAGGTCCAGATTAATGGCCTGCTCTATAGTACCAAGACCAGGCCTAAAGCCATACCGCAGGTCCGAGAAGATATTATTAGTTTCAGCCCAGTCCTGCATTCGACCTAACAGAATACGCCCAGCCACCTTTACTAGACAATCCGGAAGGGAAATTGGCCTCTATTGTGCCGGGTTGTTACGGTCACCCTTCTTAAATATGGGAACAATGAGAGACTCGGGCCAGGTGGGTAAAAAGCCTTCTTCACGACAGGCTCTGAAAAGCAAAGTGAGGATGGGGCCCCAGAGATCGATAGATTTAAATAGGTCAATAGGGATCCCGTCTGGCCCCGGGGCTTTACCCCCCTTACTTGCTTTCAGTGCCAGAACGACTTTATCCAAGGAAAATACCGGATATTTCTGGTTAATGGGGGGTTGCATGGGAGTAGATACGTTAGTAGCAGAAGCTGGGCCAATATGATTAGAAACAAAAGGTCTTCTTTAGAGGAGTACAGGTTGGTAAAATGATCTATCCATGCTGCCTCTGTGATCGCTATCTCTGCTCGAGGGCAGTCTGAAGTGTTATAAGTGGGGGAATTGATGACGCGCCAAAACGCTGTGTTATCATTGGCCAAACTAGCATCAAGAAGTCTGTTCCACATATCCTCCTTCAGAGTTATTTTCCGTTGTTTGATCGCTAGTTTGTATGCTAGTCTACATTCCCTGACCTCATTAATAGATCTTGGTTGCTGTGCTAGTGCTGCTTTTAATTTTCTATGGGTTTTGGTACAGGCTGAGTCGAACCAGCCACAGTGGGCCGCCTTGGCTTTTTTCTGATTTATAAGGAGCCCCTCTCCAATGCCCTTTTTTATACGATTAAATGCTGCAATAAAATCACGTGCCTCCGTAGATTCGTCAAGACATGCATCAAAATCCTCCCTCTCTTTGTGAATTAATTTTGCTTGAAAATTAGATGGATCCACCAGGGACCACCTTAGCGCATATCCATTGCGACGGGAGATGTCAATCTCCTCCAAAGCGGTAACTTTTTGTGCATCACCCCTCCGTGCACAAAGATCGAAATTCAGTACCACACTTTGGGGGAAGTGATCGCTAATTGCTATGTCGTAAATAAAAAACTTTAAAACCAGTGCTGAGTAGCGCTGAGGGAATAGTAAAAAATATATCACGCTATTCTCACCCCTGCCATTAAAAGTGCTTCTCACAGTGACTGGTGTACGAGTGAGTTCATTACAGAACCACAAATTATGTTTAAACAACAAGTCGTTTAAGGTGTCCCCGTAACCTGTATGGGAGAAATGGGTAATGTCACAGTTATCAGGAGATGTCATCCCACATACCTTATTGGATAACTGTGAACACAGACGAATGTTAAAGTCTCCACCCCATAAGATAATTGGGTCCCTACAGTTACTGGGGAAAACCTTCTCCAGATCGAGATCTAATTGATTGAGGACTGTGATGATTTCTGAAGCACAAGCATTGTTGTAAAAGTTGACAATGGCCAGCTTCGTGTGTGCAGAGGTTTGGAGGGAGACAATTTGGTAAAACATTCTTGTGGCACACTCTGTGATGTTTAGGGGGGCCAGCGTATTTGATACGTAAATGCATAAGCCCCCTTTAGATCGCCCATAATTGGTCTGGATTGCTGGGCTGTGGAAGGTTATAAAACCATTAAGATGAATTGGATCCACTGCCCATGTCTCCTGCAAACAGAGAATGTGGAACTTTGCAGTAAAATCAGTCCATTCGCTCGTAACGCATTTATGGCGTAAACCAGCTACATTCCAATAGAGAACCGTGAGCACTACCGTTGGGATCTTAGCCACTACAGATAGTAAATGTACTGTGGAATCAACAACATCACAGGGGCCTGAGGACTCTGGAGGTTCAAATGCCTTAACTATCTCTATGTGTTGCCCCCGCCCATGGCCTAAAGAATTCACCAGTCCTTTCTGGATCTCCCCATTCAGAATAGGAGTAATATTTAGTCAATCCACACCGCTTAATGTGGAAAGGCAGTCAAACCTATTATGGGTCACGATTGGGTGTCGGTAGACTGAGGATTGCCCTTGATGGTGGGATACTTGAGGAAAGTTGGGAAGGGGGTGGGGGGTTGATAGAAAAACCCAAGTGGTAGAACCACGATCTGCTTTGTGGTAATTGATGGTAAACTGGCTTTCTCAAGGATTAATTTCACTAAGTTGGGAGAGGTAAATGAAAGCACCACACAGTGGCCTTCTAAAGTTTTACTTCCCGTACCCACCCATTTCACTCTCCTAATCATTTTCAGGTCTTCAAAAAGTGCCCCACCAAGCCCTACCTTCGCATTTAACCAATTTAGAGATTTGTTTCTAAGAGATTCCCAGGATTCATGTACAGGGCTAGAGACACGAGGGACATTGGCTAAAATTATTACGTACGGAGTAGCAGCTAGCGGAAGCTCTAATCGATCCATTCTTGAGATTGGAAAAGAGCGTGTGAAATCAGTAGTAGAGTGGTCGGTGAAAGTTGGGTTCTGAAGAACATTAAATGATGTAGTAGGGAGATTGCTAAGTTTGAGTCGAGGTGATGGAATTTGAGAGGGAAAATAGGGACCACGGTCTGGGGGGGTGGTGTTTGGTATGGAGCTGACCGCCTCCCCCCTCCTAGAAGGCACTAGGTGACAAAGTTGGGAAGTACCTTGGATACTAAGAGTAGGGTCAGGCAGTGGGCAGGATTGAATTGGGACTATGTTATCCCCTGTTTGAGGTGGACTTACTGATTGTAAATGGTTTTTACCCATTTGGTCCAGTCGAGAAAGAATATTGCTCTCGAACCCTTTTAATTGCTCTTTAATTAGCCTGAATGCATCCTTCATTGCATCAGAAAAGGACTGCACTAGAGCGAACAGGGAGGCATGATCAGCAACCCGCTGGTCGGTTATTATTTTTTTGGGTTTTGTGGGTGGCGGTAGCTTTTTAACTGAAGTTGAAGTTTTCTTAGAGCGTTTGCCTCCCCCACCTGCCTCATTAATCGCTACAGGGGCTAAAGATGGTGCGTTTGATGGAGTTTTAAAGCGTTTATTTGGGGGTTGAATGGCGGATTGGATGTCTGAGGGAGCAGAGGTAAGGGTCTCTAGGGTGTACTTCTCTAACTCCTTATTTTCTGGCTGTCCAGTTCCCAGTGGGCTATCAGGTGTAAGAGTCATGGTAGAAGTAGCAGTGGTGCATAATTCAGTAGGAATCGGGCCAGAGATGTTATTAGTACAAATTGTTAGGGACTCTTCCACACTCATAATCTGCTTCTCCAAAACCCCCATTGCGCCTGTAATGTAGTTCAAGATAGAGAATGGGGGGTGAACACTACTCGGATTTAGCGGCCCCCCTGGGTGTTTCCTTTTTCCCATGTCTAAAGGTTTGTAATAAAACCTCGCAAATATACTGTCACATGCACATTAATCACTAAACTCAAATAATACAGCAAAAGTATCTATATATAGGGGCAGCAGATTTTGCACCAAATTTTAACCGCAGTAGGCCCACTATAAGTCCCCAAGGAATCAAAGTCACGGTTTACCAAATGCAGAAAAGAAAGAAAAAAAAAAGGAGAAAAAGTCTGCATAGATGGGTCAAGAGAGTCAGGAGCATAAGGACCAACCTTGTCTGTTAGACTGACCAAACACAAGTCAGAACGGCTCCACAGTTCAAGTTGAACAAAAACAAAGATGGGTGGCCCAGCCCTGCCTCTTCCTGTCTCTGACGGGCACGAGATGGGCCTGCCCGCACGCGTCCTGCCTCCTGGCGCTGCTGCGTGACGTGGTGGCCGCTAGGTGCTGTGGGCCTTGGAGTCCTGGTCCCTGGTCCCGGTCAGAGTGGCGGCAAAGTGGCAGCAATGAAATCGGGCGGCCCGCGCTGCTATTTGAAGTGCCTCCTGGCGCTGCTGCATGACGTGGTGCCGCTAGGTGCTGTGGGCCTTGGAGTCCTGGTCCCTGTCAGAGTGGCGGCAATGAAATCGGGTGTCACCCAGGTACTACTCATGCACTCATGCAATCACCCATTCATTACCCATGCACTTGTGCAATAATCCAGGCACTACCCTTGCACTCTTGAAATTATCCATGCACTATCCATGCACTCCTACAATCACCCAGGCACTACCCATGCACTCATGCAATCACCCAGACATTACTCATGCACTCCTTCAAACACTCAGGCAGTATCTATGCACTCCTCCAATCACTCAGCCAGTACCATGCACTTATAAGATCACCCACGCAGTACCACTGCACTTATGCAATCATCCATGCACTATCACTGCACTCATGCAACTACCCAGGGACTACCTATGCACTCATGCTATAACCCAGGCACTACCTTTGCACTCCTCCAATCACCCAGGTACTATCCATGCACTCCTCCAATCATCCAGGCACTATCAAAACACTCACGGAATTACTCAGGCACTACATAGGCACTCATACATGCACTGAGGCACTTCTGCTGCACTCATGCAATCATGGAAGCACTACCCATGCAGTTTTCCTATCATCCATGCAGTACCCGTGCAGTCCTGCAATCATCCAGGCACTATCCATGCTCTCCTCCAACCCCCCAGACACTACTCATTCACTCATGAAATCACCCAGGCATTATGTATGCACTCCTTCAATCACTCAGGCAATAGTTATGCACTTCTCCAATCACCCAGACATTACATCTGCACTCATGCAATCACCCAGGCATTTTCTATGCACTATTTGAATCAGTCAAGCAGTATCCATGCACTGCTCCAATCACCCAGACACTACCCATGCACTCATGAATTTTCTCAGGCACTACCCATGTACTCATACATGCACTAAGGCACTTCTGCTGCACTCATGCAATCATAGAAGCACTACCCATGCAGTCTTCCTATCATCCAGGTACTACCTGTGCATTCATGCAGTCACCCAGGTAGTACTCATGCACTCCTCCAATCACCCAGGCACTACCCCTGTATTCCTGCAATCACCCAGCCAGTACCCATGCACTTATAAAATCACCCAGACACTACTTATGTACTCCTCCAATCACGTAGGCACTACCACTACACTCATGCAACCACCCAGAGATTACCCCTGCACTTATGCAATCACCCAAACATTACTCAAGCACTCCTCCAATCACCCAGACATTACCCTTGCACTACTACACTCATGCAATCACCCGGACATTACCTATGCCTTCCTCTAATCCCCCAGACATTGCCCCTGCAGTCATGCAATCACCAAAGCATTAGCTAAGCACTTGTCCAATCACCCAGGCAGTATCCATGCACTCCTCGAATCACCCAGACATTACCCCGCACATATGCAATCACCCAAACATTACTCATGCACTCCTCCAATCATTCAGGCAGTACCCTTGCACTCCTCCAATCACCCAGACATTACCCTAGCACTCATGCAATCACCCAGGTAGTACTTATGCACTCCTCCAATCACCCAGGCACTACCTATGTACT
Source organism: Calotriton arnoldi (assembly GCA_963921515.1). Lineage (NCBI taxonomy): Eukaryota > Metazoa > Chordata > Amphibia > Caudata > Salamandridae > Calotriton > Calotriton arnoldi. The sequence continues at coordinate 1,937,917 of CAWUFW010002733.1, forward strand.
CATGCAATAACCCAGGCACTACCCTTGCAGTCCTCCAATCACCCAGGCACTACTCATGCACTCATGCAATCACCCAGTCATTACCCGTGCACTCATGCAATAACCCAGGCACTACCCTTGCACTCTTCAAATTATCCAGGCACTATCCATGCACTCCATCTATCACTCAAGCAGTACCCATGCACTCAAAAAATCATCCAGGCATTACCCATGCATTCATGCAATCATTCAGACACTATACAAGTAGTCCTACAATCACTCAGGCAGTATCCTTGCACTCAAGCAATTACTCAGGTAATTTTTCTATTTTTAACTAATATATGTGGTTCCGTAAGAACTGTTTTTTTTTTTTAAAGAATTGTAATTTTTTGGGGTATTTTTGACTTTTTTTTAAACAAAATAAAATTGAAGACTCCAAAGGAACTGTTTGGGGAAAAAAAAGGAAAAGAAAATTTGAGAGCACATTAAAAAAAAAAATTAACACTTATGTGCTTTAATTGCATTGGTAATAACATCAATGCACTGCTCCCCGATGCAGAGTTTTGCATCACATTTTTTACAACATATGGCCGCATCCAACAGTTCTGGAACAATGTGTGGCCTTGGTGTTGGTTGAAGTCCTTGAGAGGATGTTGAAGGAGCATTAGGATCTTGTTCTGCCGCTTCATTCCTCTCCCTCCATGTAACTTCTCTCGCCAGATGCAAGGGATGGATAGTCTCCAAATGTTTTTTCATGCTTGATGTTCCACATGAATATTTCTTTTCAGAGCCTCTTGAGAGTACTCTTTTGCAGATGTTATGGTGACTTTCCTTGCATTCACCTTCTTGTCTCCCTCCGGCACACTAAAGAAGGCCCACACCACACTTTCCTTCCTCTTCTTCACTGGCTCCACGATGCCATCATCTTCAAGTTTCAGTGGGTCAACATCAGGATGACTAGATGCCATAGTTTAAATTAAAAGTCAAAAAACACACAAAAATTGGAAAAATTGGAAAAATGAAGGGAGGTAGAATAAGCAGGTCTTGTCAGGAAGACAGACAAATAATAAGAGGAATAAAACAAGTGTTGGATCCTCCCTCTTACAGAATGAAAATGATTTAAACCAATCAGAAGCTTTCTTTTCAGGTCACATGGAGTTGCGTAGGGTGCGCGCACCCGTCGCACACAAGTCGCGCATCCGTAAAATTTCGTATACATAATTATAAAGTATAAATAGATGTTTATAAAATATTTTAAAAAGTATATTAGTGAAAGTGTTCAAACAAAACTAATATTTAAACATTGTATAGTGATATTTACACTTTAAAAATTACACCGAAGTCGCGACTCCTGTGCGACCCCGGAAATAGGTGCCGGGAAGGGTTGCGCACCCTACGCGCATACGTCGCTCACTCGTGACATTTCGTACAGTTCATAGTAAAGCAAAAAATACTGTTTATAAATTGTTTTCTAAATTATATTAGTGAAAGTCTTTAACCAAAACTTATATTTATAATTTCTACAATGATATTTTATACTTTTAAAATTATGCCGAAGTTGCGACTCCAGCGCAACTCCGCAAATGCACGCCAACAGGATTTGCGCACCCTGAATCTGCGCACCCATCGAGTAGGTTCGCGTAGGGTGCGCGACTCCTTTGTAAAAAAATTATTTTTAAAAGAAAGCATAACAATACAATAAAACAACTTTCACAGTATTAAAACCATATTTCAAGAAAATATAAATGTAAGTTGTACATATAAATTTTAAAAAGAGTGATTTCAATTGTTGAAGAAGATTTTAGAAAATCTAATTAAAAAAACACTTACAAATATTGAAAAAAAGCTAAGTTTAGAAATAATTTTATACTTAATAATTACAATTTGAAAACCTTAGAAATACACAAAAAAAACATAGGTTTCAGGGACGTTATAGTTAGAAACTAGCATTAGAAAAACCTTAGAATTTCACTGAAAAAACAATAGGTTTCAGGGATGTTATAGATAGGATTTAGCATTTAAAAAACCTTTGAAATTCACAGAAAAAACCATAGGTTTCAGGGACATTATAGTTAGGAATTAGCATTTGAAAAACCTTTGAAATTCACTGAAAAAACCACAGGTTTCAGGGACGTTATAGTTAGGCTGACATTTCACTCATACAAAACCAGAGAAATTCGGCCGTTATAGTTAGTTGAGATAACTATAACTCGCGCCCCCGCAATGCACTGCTGATGACATCACATATTACAACACTCATGACATGGTCAGTGACATCACTGATGACATCTCAAATGACATCACTGATGACATCACTGATGACATCATCCACATGATAATCTGATGCACCTCCTCACACCGTTTTATTCCAGTGAATATATGTATATATGTATATATATATATATGTATATATGTATATATATATATATATATATATGTATATATATATATATGTATATATATATACATACATACATACATACATATATATATACATACATACATATATATATATGTCCTCTACCGTTCATGTTTGCACTATGGTTTAAATAAAGTAACATTGAAACTATTTGCCGGTTGTGGTGCTGTGATCCTTCGTTGAAAAACCCTGAAAACTGTCGGGAGGTAACCTTGGAGGAATCGTATTCATATATATATATATATATATATATATATTCACTGAAAAAAACATAGGTTTTAGGGACAGTTATAGTTAGTTAGACATTGCACTCGTACAAAACCCGTGAAATTCCCCTGTTATAGTTAGTTCAGCTAACTATAACTCGCGCCCGCAATGCACTGCTGATGACGTCACATATTACATCACTCATGACATGGTCAGTGACATCACTGATGACATCACTGATGACATCTCAAATGACATCACTGATGACATCACTGATGACATCATCCAGTGACTGTGTGTTTCTGTAAAGTTTAAATATGTTTAATATATATAGGGAAAGGCGTATTGAAGAATGAGTGGGTGTATAAGTGTCTGAATGGATGATTTAGTACGTGAGTGACTGACTCTACAAGTGAGTGATTAAACGTATCTTACTGAATGCATGGGTTAGTGACTAAACTGTGTGAATGCCTGTATCCGTCTGTTTGTTGGTGTGTAAGTGGATGCATGGATTTGCGAATAGCTACATGAGTGTCTATATGGGTTATTGATTGGTTCTCTGAGTATCTGTATGGCTGCCTGAGTGTTTGTGTGGGTGGGGTGTGTGTGACTCTATACATAGATGTGTGAGTGGGTGATTCACTGGGTGCATGATTTCAAGAGTGCATCTGTGATGGACTGCTTGGGTGGGTGAGTGTGTGTATGGGTGTGTTAGTGAGTGAATGTATATCTCAGTGGTACATGTGTGAGTAACTACATATGTAAAAGGCAGTATATATGTGTGTTAGAGTATTTAAATGGCTATAAGTGAGAGTGTGTTATTGTGAGAGTGGCTGTATGGATGCGTGTGTGCTTGTATCAGTTATTGTATAAGAGCATAAGAATGTGCTAGTATTTGTATGAGTAAGTGAGCTGGTGTGTGTATAACTGTATAGGTGAGTAAATGGGTGTGTGATTAATTTTTGCATGACTGACTAGGTGTGTGAGTACCTCTATGGATGAGTGGCGGTGTGTGAGTGTTTATATAGGTGTATGAGTGCATATGATAGTCCTGTACTGAGTGACTGTAAGTATGAGTGACTGTACAGGTGAGTGAGTGGATGTGTGTGTAGACGTAAGAATCAGTGAGTGGGTATGTAGTTTTTGGTGTTGGAGTGTCTATGGTTTTGAGAATGGCAGTCTGTAATTTAGAGTGGGTGTATCAAAAGTTATATTAGGGTGTGAGAAGATGCATGAAATTATCACATGGATGATGTCATCAGTGATGTCATTTGAGATGTCATCAGTGATGTCATCAGTGATGTCACTGACCATGTCATGAGTGATGTAATATGTGACGTCATCAGCAGTGCATTGCGGGGCGCGAGTTATAGTTAGCTGAACTAACTATAACAGGGAATTTCACGGGTTTTGTACGAGTGCAATGTCTAACTAACTATAACTGTCCCTAAAACCTATGTTTTTTTCAGTGAATTTCAAAGGTTTTTTAAATGCTAATTTCTAACTATAACGTGCCTGAAACCTATGGTTTTTTCAGTGAATTTCAAAGGTTTTTTAAATGCTAATTTCTAACTATAACGTGCCTGAAACCTATGGTTTTTTCAGTGAATTTCAAAGGTTTTTAAATGCTAATTTCTAACTATAACGTGCCTGAAAACTATGATTTTTTAAGTGAATTTCAAAGGTTTTTAAATGCTAGTTTCTAACTATGCCAACAGAGGTAGGACATGTGAAGAAAGAAGAAAAAATGCACAGAAAGAAGCAAAAGATGTGCAGAAAGAACCAACAGAGGAGCAGAAAGAGGCCTTGTTGCAAAATCATCCTGTGCCCACAACTTTTTCAGACGGGTACTGGTGGTAACTGACTCTGACTAACCAGAGCCAGTGCGCGTTTGCACAGTGGTGAAGGGAGGGGGCCTGAGGTGACATGTGTGCAAACGCGCCCGTGGCGCGTTTTAAGTTGCGGGATTAAGTCCCCTTGAATTCTGAGGGTCCCTGGGGCCCAACTAGCCCCCAGGTACCTACAGTTAGGACCACAGAGCTGCGTTGCAGAGAGGCGTTCCGAGGCCACGCACCTTTTTTCACCTCTCTGCAACGCACCTCTGTTGTGCTTACTGAAGGTACCTGGTGGGCTAGTTGGCCCCAGGATTCAAAGGAATTAACTCCCCAACTTAAAACGCACCACAGGGCGTGTTTGCGCACATGTCACCTGAGGCCCCGCCCCTCCCTTCACCACTGTGCAAACGCGCCCCGTGGCGCGTTTTAAGTTGGGGGATTAGGTCACCTTGAATCCTGAGAGTCCCTGGGGCCCAACCAGCCCACCAGGTACTTCCAGTAAGCACCACAGGCCTGCGTTGCAACGCCTGTAACAAATTGTGCAGTTGTGTTTAGGTAGTGAAGAGGGTCGTGCTGGGGGTAGTGTTTTAGGGTTTAGGGTAGTGCAGTGGTGTTTGTGTAGTGTTGGGGGTCATGCTGGGGGTAGATTTAGGGTTTAGGGTAGTGCAGTGGTGTTTGGGTAGTGTAGGGAGTCGTGCTGGGGGAGTGTTTTAGGGTTTAGGGTAGTACAGTGGTGTTTGGGTAGTGTAGGGGGTCGTGCTGGGGTTAGTGTTTTAGGGTTTTAGGGTTTAGGGTAGTGCAGTGGTGTTTGGGTAGTGTAGGGGATACTGCTGGGGGTAGTGTTTTAGGGTTTAGGGTAGTGCAATGGTGTTTGGGTAGTGTAGGGGTACTGCTGGGGGTAGTGTTTTAGGGTTTAGGGTAGTGCAGTGATGTTTGGGTAGCGTAGGGGGTACTGCTGGGGGTAGTGTTTTATGGTTTAGGGTAGTGCAGTGGTGTTTGGGTAGTGTAGGGGTTCGTGCTGGGGGTAGTTTTTAGGGTTTAGGGTAGTGCAGTGGTGTTTGTGTAGTGTAGGAGGTCGTGTTTTAGGGTTTAGGGTAGTGCAGTGGTCTTTGGGTATTGTAGGGAGTCGTGCGGGGGTATTGTTTTAGAGTTTAGGGTAGTGCAGTGGTCTTTGGGTAGTGTAGGGGGTTGTGCGGGGGTAGTGTTTTAGGGATTAGGGTAGTGCATTGGTATTTGGGTAGTGTAGGGGGTCATGCGGGGGTAGTGTTTTAGGGTTTAGGGCAGTGCAGTGGTGTTTAGGTAGTGTAGGGGGTCGTGCTGGGGGAGTGTTTTAGGGTTTAGGGCAGTGCAGTGGTGTTCGGGTAGTGTAGGGGGTCGTGCTGGGGGAGTGTTTTAGGGTTTAGGGCAGTGCAGTGGTGTTCGGGCAGTGTAGGGGGTCGTGCTGGGGGTGGTGTTTCAGGGTTTAGGGCAGTGCAGTGGTGTTCGGGCAGTGTAGGGGGTCGTGCAGGGGGTGGTGTTTCAGGGTTTAGGGCAGTGCAGTGGTGTTCGGGCAGTGTAGGGGGTCGTGCAGGGGTGGTGTTTCAGGGTTTAGGGCAGTGGTGTTCGGGCAGTGTAGGGGGTCATGCTGGGGGTGGTGTTTCAGGGTTTGGGGCAGTGCAGTGGTGTTCGAGCAGTAAAGGGGGTCATGCTAGGGGTGGTGTTTCAGGGTTTAGGGCAGTGCAGTGGTGTTCGGGCAGTGTAGGGGGCGGTGCAGGGGGTGGTGTTTCAGGGTTTAGGGCAGTGCAGTGGTGTTCGGGCAGTGTAGGGGGTGGTGCAGGGGGTGGTGTTTCAGGGTTTAGGGCAGTGCCGTGGTGTTCGGGCAGTGTAGGGGGTCGTGCAGGGGGTGGTGTTTCAGGGTTTAGGGCAGTGCAGTGGTGTTCGGGCAGTGTAGGGGGCGGTGCAGGGGGTGGTGTTTCAGGGTTTAGGGCAGTACAGTGGTGTTCGGGCATTGTAGGGGGTGGTGCTGGGGCTGGTGTTTCAGGGTTTAGGGCAGTGCAGTGGTGTTCGGGCAGTGTAGGGGGTCGTGCTGGGGCTGGTGTTTCAGGGTTTAGGGCAGTGCAGTGGTGTTCGGGCAGTGTAGGGGGTCGTGCTGGGGCTGGTGTTTCAGGGTTTAGGGCAGTGCAGTGGTGTTCGGGCAGTGTAGGGGGTCATGCTGGGGCTGGTGTTTCAGGGTTTAGGGCAGTGCAGTGGTGTTCGGGCAGTGTAGGGGGTCTTGCTGGGGCTGGTGTTTCAGAGTCTAGGGCAATGCAGTGGTGTTCGGGCAGTGTAGGTGGTCTTGCTGGGGCTGGTGTTTCAGGGTTTAGGGCAGTGCAGTGGTGTTCGGGCAGTGTAGTGGGTCGTGCTGGGGGTGGTGTTTCAGGGTTTAGGGCAGTGCAGTGGTGTTCGGGCAGTGTAGGGGGTTGTGCTGGGGCTAGTGTTTCAGGGTTTAGGGCAGAGCAATGGTGCTCAGGCAGTGTAGGGGGTTGTGCTGGGGGTGATGTTTCAGGGTTTAGGGCAGTGCAGTGGTGTTAGGGCAGTGTAGGGGGTCGTGCTGGGGGTGGTGTTTCAGGGTTTAGGACAGTGCAGTGGTGTTCCGGCAGTGTAGGGGGTCGTGCAGGGGGTGGTGTTTCAGGGTTTAGTGCAGTTGTGTTCGGGCAGTGTAGGGGATCGTGCTGGGGTGGTGTTTCAGGGTTTAGGGCAGTGCAGTGGTGTTCGGGCAGTGTAGGGGGTCGTGCTGAGGGGTGGTGTTTCAGGATTTAGGGCAGTGCAGTAGTGTTTGGGCAGTGTAGTGGGTCGTGCAGGGGGTGGTGTTTCAGGGTTTAGGGCAGTGCAGTGGTGTTCGGCCAGTGTAGGTAGTCTTGCTGGGGGTGGTGTTTCAGGGTTTAGGGCAGTGCAGTAGTTTTCGGGCAGTGTAGGCGGTCGTGCTGGGGCTGGTGTTTCAGGGTTTAGGGCAGTGCAGTGGTGTTCGGGCAGTGTACGGGTTTGTGCTGGGGCTGGTGTTTCAGGGTTTAGGGCAGTGCAGTGGTGTTCGGGCAGTGTAGGGGGTCGTGCTGGGGTGGTGTTTCAGGGTTTAGGGCAGTGCAGTGGTGTTCCGGCAGTGTAGGGGGTCGTGCAGGGGGTGGTGTTTCAGGGTTTAGTGCAGTGGTGTTCGGGCAGTGTAGGGGGTCGTGCTGGGGTGGTGTTTCAGGGTTTAGGGCAGTGCAGTGGTGTTCGGCCAGTGTAGGTAGTCTTGCTGGGGGTGGTGTTTCAGGGTTTAGGGCAGTGCAGTAGTTTTCGGGCAGTGTAGGCGGTCGTGCTGGGGCTGGTGTTTCAGGGTCTAGGGCAGTGCAGTGGTGTTCGGGCAGTGTACGGGTTTGTGCTGGGTCTGGTGTTTCAGGGTTTAGGGCAGTGCAGTGGTGTTCGGGCAGTGTAGGGGGTCATGCTGAGGGTGGTGTTTCAGGGTTTAGGGCAGTGCAGTGGTGTTCGGGCAGTGTAGGGGGTCGTGCTGGGGCTGGTGTTTCAGGGTTTAGGGCAGTGCAGTGGTGTTCGGGCAGTGTAGGGGTCATGCTGTGGCTGGTGTTTCAGGGTTTTGGGCAGAGCAGTGGTGTTTGGGCAGTGTAGGGGGTCGTGCTGGGGGTGGTGTTTCAGGGTTTAGGGCAGTGCAGTGGTGTTCGGGCAGTGTAGGGGTCTTGCTGGGGGTGGTGTTTCAGGGTTTAGGGCAGTACAGTGGTGTTCGGGCAGTGTAGGGGGTCTTGCTGGGGGTGGTGTTTCAGGGTTTAGGGCAGTGGTGTTCGGGCAGTGTAGGGGGTCTTGCTGGGGGTGATGTTTCAGGGTTTAGGGCAGTGCAGTGGTGTTCGGGCAGTGTAGGGGTCTTGCTGGGGGTAGTGTGTCAGGGTTTAGGGCGGTGCAGTGGTGTTCGTGCAGTGTAGGGGGTCGTGCTGGGGGTGGTGTTTCAGGGTTTAGGGCAGTGCAGTAGTGTTCGGGCAGTGTAGGGGGTCATGCAGGGGGTGGTGTTTCAGGGTTTAGGGCAGTGCAGTGGTGTTCTGGCAGTGTAGGGGGTCATGCTGGGGGTGGGGTTTCAGGGTTTAGGGCAGTACAGTGGTGTTCGGGCAGTGTAGAGGGTCGTGCAGGGGTGGTGTTTCAGGGTTTAGGGCAGTGCAGTGGTGTTCGGGCAGTGTAGGGGGTCGTGCTGGGGCTGGTGTTTCAGGGTTTAGGGCAGTGCAGTGGTGTTCGGGCAGTGTGGGGGTCTTGCTGGGGGTGGTGTTTCAGGGTTTAGGACAGTGGTGTTCGGGCAGTGTAGGGGGCCTTGCTGGGGGTGATGTTTCAGGGTTTAGGGCAGTGCAGTGGTGTTCGGGCAGTGTAGGGGGTCTTGCTGGGGGTAGTGTTTCAGGGTTTAGGGCAGTGCAGTGGTGTTCGTGCAGTATAGGGGGTCGTGCTGGGGATGGTGTTTCTGGGTTTAGGGCAGTGCAGTAGTGTTCGAGCAGTGTAGGGGGTTGTGCAGGGGGTGGTGTTTCAGGGTTTAGTGCAGTGGTGTTCGGGCAGTGTAGGGGTCGCGCTGGGGGTGGTGTTTCAGGGTTTAGGGCAGTGCAGTGGTGTTCGGGCAGTGTAGGGGGTCATGCACGGGGTGGTGTTTCAGGGTTTAGGGCAGTGCAGTGGTGTTCGGGCAGTGTAGGGTGTTGTGCTGGGGCTGGTGTTTCAGGGTTCAGGGCAGTGCAGTGGTGTTCAGGCAGTGTAGGGGGTCGTGCTGAGGCTGGTGTTTCATGGTTTAGGGCAGTGCAGTGGTGTTCGGGCAGTGTAGGGGTCGTGCTGGGGCTGGTGTTTCAGGGTTTAGGGCAGTGTAGTTGTGTTCTGGCAGTGAAGGGGTCATGCTGGGGGTAGTGTTTCAGGGTTTAGGGCAGTGCAGTGGTGTTCGGGCAGTGTAGGGGGTCGTGCTGGGGGTGGTGTTTCAGGGTTTAGGGTAGTGCAGTGGTGTTCGGGCAGTGTAGGGGGTCGTGCAGGGGCTGGTGTTTCAAGGTTTAGGGCAGTGCAGTGGTGTTCGGGCAGTGTAGGGGGTCGTGCTGGGGCTGGTGTTTCAGGGTTTTGGGCAGAGCAGTGGTGTTCGGGCAGTGTAGGGGGTCATGCTGGGGGTAGTGTTTCAGGGTTTAGGGCAGTGCAGTGGTGTTCGGGCAGTGTAGGGGGTCGTGCTGGGGGTGGTGTTTCAGGGTTAAGGTCAGTGGTGTTCGGGCAGTGTAGGGGGTCTTGCTGGGGGTGATGTTTCAGGGTTTCGGGCAGTGCAGTGGTGTTCGGGCAGTGTAGGGGGTCTTGCTGGGGGTAGTGTTTCAGGGTTTAGGGCAGTGCAGTGGTGTTCGGGCAGTGTAGGGGGTCGTGCAGGGGTTGTGTTTCAGGGTTTAGGGCAGTGCAGTGGTGTTCGGGCAGTGTAGGGGATCGTGAAGGGGGTGGTGTTTCAGGGTTTAGGGCAGTGCAGTGGTGTTCGGGCAGTGTAGGGGGTGGTGCTAGGAGTGGTGTTTCAGGGTTTAGGGCAGTGCAGTGGTGTTCGGGCAGTGTAGGGGGTCGTGCTAGGGGTGGTGTTTCAGGGTTTAGGGCAGTGCAGTGGTGTTCGGGCAGTGTAGGGGGTCATGCAGGGGCTGGTGTTTCAGGGTTTAGGGCAGTGCAGTGGTGTTCGGGCAGTGTAGGGGGTCGTGCTGGGGGTAGTGTTTTAGGGTTTAGGGTAGTGCAGTGGTGCTTGTGTAGTGTAGGGGGTTGTGCTGGGGGTAGTGTTTTAGGGTTTAGGGTAGTGCAGTGGTGTTTGTGTAGTGTAGGGGGTCATGTTTTAGGGTAGTGCAGTGGTGTTTGGGTAGTGTAGGGGGTCGTGCTGGGGGTAGTGTTTTAGGATTTAGGTTAGTGCAGTGGTGTTTGGGTAGTGTAGAGGGTCGTGCTGGGGGTAGTGTTTTAGGGTTTAGGGTAGTGCAGTGGTGTTTGTGTAGTGTAGTGGGTCGTGCTGGGGGTAGTGTTTTAGGGTTTAGGGTAGTGCAGTGGTGCTTGTGTAGTGTAGGAGGTCGTGCTGGGGGTAGTGTTTTAGGGTTTAGGGTAGTGCAGTGGTGTTTGTGTAGTGTAGGGGGTCATGTTTTAGGGTACTGCAGTGGTGTTTGGGTAGTGTAGGGGGTCGTGCTGGGGGTAGTGTTTTAGGGTTTAGGGTAGTGCAGTGGTGTTTGTGTAGTGTAGGGGGTCATGTTTTAGGGTAGTGCAGTGGTGTTTGGGTAGTGTAGGGGTCGTGCTGGGGTAGTGTTTTAGGATTTAGGTTAGTGCAGTGGTGTTTGGGTAGTGTAGAGGGTCGTGCTGGGGGTAGTGTTTTAGGGTTTAGGGTAGTGCAGTGGTGTTTGTGTAGTGTAGGGGGTCGTGCTGGGGGTAGTGTTTTAGGGTTTAGGGTAGTGCAGTGGTGCTTGTGTAGTGTAGGAGGTCGTGCTGGGGGTAGTGTTTTAGGGTTTAGGGTAGTGCAGTGGTGTTTGTGTAGTGTAGGGGGTCATGTTTTAGGGTAGTGCAGTGGTGTTTGGGTAGTGTAGGGGGTTGTGCTGGTGGTAGTGTTTTAGGATTTAGGTTAGTGCAGTGGTGTTTGGGTAGTGTAGGGGGTCGTGCTGGGGGTAGTGTTTTAGGGTTTAGGATAGTGCAGTGGTGCTTGTGTAGTGTAGGGGGTCATGCTGGGGGTAGTGTTTTAGGGTTTAAGGTAGTGCAGTGGTGTTTTTGTAGTGTAGGGGGTCATGTTTTAAGATGCAATGCTCCAATACCTGACCAGTCTGCACTACATAAAACTGCAAAAAACTAAAAATAAAAAGTGTTTTGCACACTGTTGTCATTGGGCTATATGTGGGCTACATCTGGGTAATATTTGTGCTACATTTGGGCTCTTTTTTCACTGGTGGCCATCTTGGAAGACTTCTTTGTTATGAAGTTTCCTAATTTCTTCATTTACTGCAGTCTCCTCAGTAGGAAATGCTTTCAGTTTTTTACTTTGATTCCATCAAGAAGGCATTCAGATGTCTCACATCTGCCATAAATTCAGAATGTTAGCACTCTAGTTGCTCATTAGATCACTGGAGTAAAGCTACTGCTCACCAGGGAGTTAACTGGTAGTCTGCTGCTGGTATTGAAAGTGATTGTTTCAGTCTGCATGTCAGAATTTTCTAATGAAATAGAAGAGGATTTGAGATCTCACTTAAAACATGCCCTAATTTTTCTTTCTGCAGCACTAACCATAATTTCTATTTAAAAAAGAACCCCTCATTTTGTTCCTTTTTAAATTAAATGTTTTAAGTGTTACTGGTTTATTCCAATCAAGATGGCTTCAGGTGTGCCATACTTTTGTCATAAGTAAGGCTGTTAGCGCTCTAGTTGTTCTTTAGAACACTCTGGGAAGCTGCAGTAGAACACAAAGGCATCAACTGGCAGGCTGCTCCTGTTGAAATATAACAGGAAGATATTTGAGATCACACTTGAAATATGTCCTAATTTTTCTTTCTACAGCACTAACCATAGTTTCTATGACAAAATGAACCCCATCATTTTGTTCCTTTTTAAATTAAATGTTTTAAGTGTTACCAGTTTATTCCAATCAAGATGGCTTCAGGTGTGCCATACTTTTGTCATAAGTAAGGCTGTTAGCGCTCTAGTTGTTCTTTAGAACACTCTGGGAAGCTGCAGTAGAACACAAAGGCATCAACTGGCAGGCTGCTCCTGTTGAAATATAACAGGAAGATATTTGAGATCACACTTGAAACATGTCCTAATTTTTCTTTCTACAGCACTAACCATAATTTCTATGACAAAATGAACCCCATCATTTTGTTCCTTTTTAAATTAAATTGTTTAAGTGTTACCAGTTTATTCCAATCAAGATGGCTTCCGGTGTGCCATACTTTTGTCATAAGTAAGGCTGTTAGCACTATAGTTGTTCTTTAGAACACTCTGGGAAGCTGCAGTAGAACACAAAGGAATCAACTGACAGTCTCTGCCCTTGTTGGATGTACATGTTTTACTGAGAATGTCAGACTTCATTCTCACATGAGTGAGAAAGATAATGTGAATTTACAGAAAATATGCTCTCATTTTAGCTTCTGGAGCACCTTCCAAACCTCCATGGGACAAGCATGAGAAAATAGTGTTCTCTCAAACATGATTCATGATATCCCAGCAGAAGGTTTTTCACATGGTAAAATCACCTTAGAATACACCACAATTCCTAAAATGAGTATGGTACCATCAACAAATAAATTCTAATGTAACTAAAGCCTGTTATCACCCTTTATAGTTCTCCTTTTGGTGACCCTCAAAATCTTCTATTCACTACAATGCATTTCAATGAGGTACTATCATTTATATTGGTCCCAAGATGGCTGCCAGCAATTCCAGGATGAAGTGCTGACAGCCAATCAGATCTCACGATGACATGTGTGGTTAGGCTCCGCCCAGATATATATGTGACTTTACTTTTGATTTTCTCAGGAACTACTGAACGGATTTACACCATTTAAGCAAAAGGCACGACACTGAACCAAGGGCTACCTCTTTGCCAAATTTGGTGTAATTCCGTTCAGCAGTTCGGGCTGTAGCTGCGACTAAAGGTTCCTATGGAAAAATGAATGGGGAAAACGCGTTTTGGGACCCCCTTTTTTCTCGGCCCCCGCTTGACGTATCACCCCGAGACTTTCAGGATAGGTGCGGACCGGAGCGCCCCAACAAGTTGGAAACTTTCGCGAAGATTCGTCAACCGGCGCCAACGTTATTTCAAATAGAATGTCGCGGATTTCCTATGGATAATAGGTTTTAACTATAACTATCTACTGGCGACCGCCAGTAGATAATATATATATATATATATATATATATATATACATATATATATTTGCCAAACAAGTACGCTGCACTCAGGAATCTTAAATTCAGGTTGCTTTATTTCGTATGCAGAATGTGGTATACATCTATTTGACAGCAAATTATGTGTAGTATACAAAAATGTATAGTGTACATAATAGCCCCCCCAGGGTACTAATTACCGTAAAAATTGAGATAACAATATTTCAAGTATACGAGTCACCCAATTGATATGGATAAAAATGAGATTACTCATTTAGAATAGGTACTATACGAGCAAGGGGCTTTGAATTCATGTAGTCAAACACAAAATTGTAATATGGCGATTAACAATGACAAGAGAATTCTAACACATAGGGAAATGTCAAAAAAGTGGCTATCGACAGATGTAATAAGCAGCAAACTAACCTGTAAGCTGTTTTCTGTGAAAAATGTGAAAATTACCCGGCTTTCTTTTGTGATGACAATAACGTAAATTGGTTTAAAAAAACTACAACTCCCAGTAGGCCACATGATGGGCTGGAAAGGGGAGAGGTATAAAAATACAACTTAGCTAATTGTCAATCAACCGTGAGCAAGGCCGCAAGGCTGAAACGCATTGGTGAAGGCAGACTGGATCTGCATGAGAAATAAAGCAACCTGAATTTAAGATTCCTGAGTGCAGCGTACTTGTTTGGCGAATAATCATACTAGGCCACTGGTTCGGCCTCACGCTTGCACCCGCTATTGAGCGCGTCGTACTGGAACCACATTGTCTTGTTCAATATATCCACTGAACAAAGTCTCCATGAAAAGGAGCCTCTAACCCTGCAGGGTGGCTTCAGCTTAAACGGGAATGGAGCAGCCCATAATTCAACATCCACAAATAGTGCAGAAGCCCAATTCCTGAAACATCAGACGCTTTATTTCAAAGAAAAGAACACAGCATGTACTGCTTCCTTATGAGTTTCGGCATACTGCCTTGATCACATGAGAGTGGATTCAGGGTGATGTTAATTACTTGTAGTTAAAGTTCCAGCAGCATATGACTTTGAATCCATGGTGGCATACATTTCCCAGAGTGCACCAAATTTGTGTGTCTCAAGTCTGAAGTATATTTTAATTCTTGCTGCATAGCGTCTCTTTGCTTCAGACATAAATGTAATGTTCAGGTGCAAATAATCTCAAATAAAAAGCCAAGTGCACAAAATTAAGTCAATTGCTCATGTTGTATATTTTTAAAATCCCACTCGTAGTTCATGCTGACGTAATCTAAAATATCTTGTGAAAGCGACAGGAATCAGGAATTGCTAAGAAGAGGGAAATGAACCCCTCTCCTGCCCCTTTTTCACCTCTGCACATATGGTTCCCGGAAAATCCTTTGTTCAGGCAGAGAGGCGAGCGGGTCATGCTCCCAAAATTAAATCCACATAACAAAGTCTCCATGAAAGTGAGCCTCCAACCCTGCAGGGTGGCTTCAGCTTAAACGGGAATGGAGCAGCCCATAATTCAACATCCACAAAGAGTGCAGAAGCCCAATTCCTGAAACACCAGATGTTTTATTTCAAGGAAGAGAACACAGCATGCACTGCTTCCTTATGCGTTTGGGCATACTGCCTTTATCACAGGTGAGTGGATACAGGGTGATGTTTTTTACTTGTATTTAAAGTTCCAGCAGCACGTGACTTTGAGTCCATAGTGGCATACATTCCCCAGAATGCGCAAAATTTATATGTCTCAAGTCTAAAGTAGATTTTAATTCTTGCTGCCACTATGGATTCAAAGTCACGTGCTGCAGGAACTTTAAATACAAGTAATTAACATCACCCTGGAATTTCACAGATTTCTATAGTAGGCAAGGATTTTGGTGTTGATGGTTTACCTGATCAAACTGATAGGGGATATGTGCTACAATATTCCTTATTAGGCTGTCTTAGGAGAGATCATATTTTGCTTTGCTAACTATAGTTTTGAATACATTTGTGCTTTTATGAATGTATGCTGGATGGTTGCCTTGTAGAAAGCTTACGCTCAGTAGAATGGGTTTAAACAGGTTAAGGTGGCAAGCCAGTGATAAAGAATGTTTGCCTGATAGTTTATTATGTAAATTTACAATAAAGGCAGTAGACCTGACATATTGATTGTGAAAAGTATATGTAATAGTCAATGGGCATTGAAGGGTGGTATGTTATTACTCTGAACTAAAGTCTGCAGATAGGTTTTTTAGTATATGGAATCTCATAGATTACCTTAGTAGGCAGGAGTGTTGGTGTCAGTTTCTTTCTGACAAATCATGAGTATAGAAAGTTTGCACTGGGAGAATCCTTTTTAAGCCCTATTAGGAGAAATATTATTTTGCTTTGGCATCTGTAATTGTGTATAGTTTTGGAGTGTTTTGACTGTATGGCTGGTGGTTGTCTTGTGGGAAAGCTTATGCTCAGTACTGTAGTCCTGGATTGGCTATGTTGACAAGCCAATGATAAAAGCTATAGGCTTGAATGGTGTGTAGGGTAATATTATGCCCAATACCATAGGTCTAGCTTGTTTAATATGAAAAGTTATTACAAAGGCAGTAGGTCTGGCGTTTTTATTGTGAAAAGCATATGGTAATGCCAGTAGGCCTTTAATATTAGATTATTGTCTCATTATGTTGCAGGCCATAGATAGGTATTTGCTTCTATGTAATCTCACGCATTACCATCATAGGCGTGGGTTATCATGTTGGTCACCTACTCTGCCAAACCCTGGGAGAAGAATTTCACTGTGATGATTCATGTTACGGTCTATGAAGAGGGGCTGTTTATTGTTTTGTCAACTGAAATGTTTTACATATTTGTCATTTTATAAATGTATGCCTGATGAATGCCAGCTTCTCACAATTTACACAATACCTTTCCAAGACATACACCTGCTGCTATGTTTTTATTATTGCAAACATATGCCCACTGTGTTTAGAAGGCAGATTTGCTTCTTTTTTCTACTTATATTCTTTTACTTTTGAGATATGTTATTGAGTTTGTATGTGCTTTATTGCAATTGTATCAGAGAGTGGATGTAAGGATGAGTCATTGGATGGATGAATGGATACATAAGTGCACAGATGAGTAACAAAGTACACTTGTTGAGTGTCTACATCAGTGACATAAAAGTCACTTTCATTCATAAGCCAGACCTTTTGGCATTGCCAATGCTTGTTATTAGGAATGTGGGGGAGGTTACATTATTCAAGAGTGGTGGACGCTCAAGTAAGCCATGATGCATTTCCCTTCATTTATGATAGAAATAAATAGGGTTGTGACAAATGTTCATTTTTTTCACAAAGTACACATACTTGTTGGAAAAAACATTATGTGAAATACTTTTCACTGATATTTCGAGTAAATTGTCTATACAAGCATATACATTGCCACGAGATGCCATGTGAGATACTAATACATATATATGTTCTTCGGAATAGTAAATGTATACTTACCTATAAATACTTACCTTCACATTGTTTTGGTAGTTAGTATTCTGGCTAAGCTATATGCTAAGGATGATATTTAAAACATCATATTCAGGTTGAATACACCGATCTACTTCAAATTGACATCCATACTTGTTTACTACTTTTTCGTATTTGTTTGATGTATGTGTAATGGACTATGGGTACCCAAAATGTAATGGTGACCTGCAGCATAAATGCTGTAAGATTACAACATTTTCTGCAGAACCTGTGCAGGCCTCTTGACATGTTACTACTGACTTTAGACCCATCTAGGCCTTTGAGTACATTTCCTGATTTTTCCATAAACCTCCGGTTTCCTGCCCCACAGCGTGCATGCTTTATTGTTATTTATATTTTCGCTAAAAAAAAATGGTGAACGTGTCTTACAACCTATATGTTAATAAAGCAATGGCAGTATCTGCACTTTCAGAATGGTGCTGTTCTAAACCGTGTCGGTTTTGTGGCGAAGCACCTAATGCCTCACAGTTTTTGTTAAAGATGTGGCTTTTGTGAACTATATCGTATTTGCTTCTAGATAAATGCGCTGAACCTCATTGTGCTGGAATCTACTTTCTAATTAGGTTAATCCCAGATGTGTATCCTCCGCGGGTTTCAAAGAGATAAATCTCCTCATACCTCCCGTCTTTAAAAGTGTCAGTCTGCAATAATTAGCGCAACCACGAGCCACCTGCTGTCTCGAGGACAGATGCACTTTATGCTTCGTTACTATGGTACTCAATAATTTAAAAAAAATAACCTTGAATTCATGGCATAATTCTGTAAACATGTTTATGTGCAAGAGGGGCTCGCTTGTGTACAAACATGCTACATGAGGACACTTTTGAGGAAGTGAGAGAGAACGGAGGTTGAACGTTCCCCTTCTCTATTTTGTGACCAAAAATGTGCCATGATATTCCTGCTGGTGGCAAAAATAGGTCATGTGCCTTAGTAGAAATGGAGACTGAGCTGACGTGTGAAAATGAAAGTACGCAATAAAGGAGTTGGCGGCTGTGCTTCAGAGCCAAAGTTCTCTCAACTGTGTTGTGGTATTTTCAGAATATACAGAGGGAATAAATCGAAGGTTGTAGTCTTTTTAGGAAAATACGATTAAAAATATTAAGACTGTGTGTTGATGTTTCAGCCACATGAATCGTTGGTAATGCTGCTTTGCTATTGATTCATGGGAATAGGACAGGAGAGTGAAAGGTGCATGTTGTGGTGTCTTTAAGATTATGAGCGCTACGATCCTCGCGTTTCTGGGCAGACTTTAAACATGAATTACACAAGCTGCTGGGAAGAATTAAGGTGTGTGATCGTATGCTGAAGAATAAAGTTGTCTGTTGCAGAGCTCCATGTGTACTGTGTTTCATCTGAATGCTCCCGGGCTTGCACCGAGAAGGGGATTCGTGCCCCGAAGAAACAAGACTGTTCTCCCTGAGAGTTTGCAACAATATAGCAAACTGCTCGTGCGTGCCATGTGCTCCCCAAAATGATGTGAAGAAGTCTGAGGTCGGCGTATCTGGAGTGAAAGCCCCGCTCCAGCCCGTACACGGCCTCTGGAAGAAGTTGAAGGCCCTACAGAGGAGCACATTCGAAAAGTCCATCAGAATCTGTTGGTGAGGCTGAAAGAAGAAATATTGTGCTGTGCTATAACATAGAGCCATCATCCATGCATAGCAAATGCTAAAGGCAGTGAAAACCAGATACAAAAGCAGAAACGTACTTTCCGGCACAAGCAAGTGAAGGGCCATATGGCAGTGAATCAGACGTGACGACCCAGCCCAGGTGAGAGGCCAATGCGTGCAAATGTTGCAGGTGGCATCCAGTGCAACAAATGCTGCCCGAACAGCAAATACTTCTGATGGCAACATAAGGGAGCATAAAATATGATGCTGCCATGTTTCTGAAACCACCACTGACCTTCGACACGGCGAAGAAACAAAACATTGTTGCCAGGTGGGCTGCATCGATCGAAACATTTGATGACTTCATAGATGCGCTAAAAGAAGTAGATGATAAGAAGATCATTAAATACTTAAAGAACCTTGCTGAAACAAAATCGTACCAATAGATAAAAGAAGCGTTGGAAGCCAAGTTCAATCCAATGCCGAACGCTAACTTTGAAAGAACCATCTTCAACCAAGAACGCCAACAGGTTGGTGAAACAATGGATGAGTTTCTTGAAAGACTTGATACACTCATTAAGCATTGTAAGTTCCCTTATTTCAGCAATGAAGAAGCCATGCGTTGCAGAATCATTGATTGCTGCCTTTCTGATTCGTTTAGAAGACGTATCTTTTGAGAAACACACAGTCTGGAGAAAATGCCAATGGCTGCAAGAGCAGAAGAGCGAGCAGATCGACAAAACTGCTGATATGGAACAGGGAATGGCCCATCATGAATTGGCCCTGACCATGAAAAGCAGGCACAAGCGAAAACCAGATGCAAGTAAGTCAACATCTGTAAAGAAATCAAAGTTATATTTCCGATGTGGATTTCATTTCCCCATGAAGGTAAATGTCCTGCCATAGGACAGAAATGCAGAGATTGAGGGGAAAAAAACACTTCATAACTGTTTTCAAAGCAAAAGAAAAATCGAATGCATCACCGCTAGAAGAGAAAATGAGCGACAGAGGGTTCCAGAAACATTCTCGCCACGCTCACAAAATCAAAAAGCAACATCAACTATGACAAATGGAAACAAGGCTAGATCAATTGTCATTGAGCTCATCGTGCAAAGACTCCTCAACATCGCTGTTGAGTACCGATGAAGAAGTTGGTTGTGCGCTAAGGATAGCTACCAAAGAGTGGTGTGCACATGTAGGATTAGCTGCTTGTAAAGAAGACCACAATTCAAAAGGAGTTTACTAAACAAAACGACAAACTTCATGTGAACGTTGTCCCAAAATTACACTGACAGTGAATAATCAGCCAGTAACCTTCATCATAGACAGTCGGCCTTGATCAACATCATGCCCATGGTAAAGTTTAACAGCCTGTCCCCTGTGCCTTGCCTCACTCCATCAGCCAATTGGGCTGCTTCTTAACCACTGCAAAGCCAAGGGTAATTCACAGAAACCATGCAACACAAAACGACATGAGTGCAAGCGCCGATCCATGTCCTTCCAGGAACCTCATCCAGTGCATGCCTGCTCAGCTTTGTCACTGCTGCTGACATGGGACTGATATCTCTCAATTACAACCTTCATAATCAGTCTGAAATTGTAAGTCAGTTCCCGTTGTTGTTTCATGGTTTAGGAAAACTCAAGAAAATGAAAGTGCAACTTCATATTAAGGAGGACATTCGACCTGTTGCACAAAGGCACAGCAGAGTCGCTTTTCACTTGCAAGAAGCCATTGAGAAACAACTAGAAACATTGTTGAAGCATGACATCATTAAACGATCCACTGGTCCTATGCCATGGGTTACGCCCATAGGGTGGTGCAAAAAAAGGACAGTGGAGGTGCATTGAGCATTTGTGTTTATATGCGCCAGGCCAACAAAGCAATCAAGAGAGGAAGAGAACCTGGTGCCCACATAGCGGACATGATCATGCAATTAAACGGAGCCAAACTCCTTTCCCTCCTTGAGCAAGGGATACCATCAACCTAAGCTGGAAGAGAATTGCAGGTACATTCCTACATTTTTCAACTCATGTTGGTTTGTTCAGATACAAAATACTGAGTTTTGGAGTGTTTTCGGCTGCAGAAATATTTCAGGATGTTATATGCCGAATAATTCAACCTGTTACCCATGCTTTTAATTACAGTGATGACAAACTGGTATTTGGGACATTACCAACGGAACATGACAAGGCTCTTACACAAGTGTGTCAGATACTTGATGTTGCAGGCCTCACTCTGAATTCAGCAAGTGTGAGTTTCACCAGACCAAACTTAAATTCTTTGGGCACATATTCCCTGATGGGGGAATGGCCCCTGATCCAGATATGGTGAAAGCACTGTCATCTACTTGTCCCCCACAAGAGTGCGATCCTTCTTAGGTATTGCCAGTTACTGATCAAGGTACATTCGTAACTTTGCAATGCTGAGTGCCCCATTAGGAGACTTAATAAAGCGAAATGTCCCATTCGAGTGGTCTCTTGAATGGGATCAAAGTTTCAAAAGAATAAAACATGCGATTGAGAATGCAACTGAAATGGTCTATCTTGACCTTAAATTACATACTGAGATCACAGTAGTTACAAGTCCGGTGGGGCAGGGGCCATCCTTGCTCAAGACAATGGTCATCCAAATGCTCAGAGACACATTGTGGCCTATGCCAGCCGAAGCTTGTCTGAAACTGAACGTGCCTATTCTCTGCCAGAAAAGGAGAGTCTGACTGTAGTGTGGGCCTACAAACATTTTCATGTGTTTCTATATAGAAAACGTTTCACCATTATCATGGACCATCAGGCTTAGCTCACTATCTTTGGACATCCAAAAGCCAAATTGCCCCTTCACACTAAGAGGTGGGGATTGCGACTGCAAGAGTATGACTATGAAATTGTGAAGAAGTTGGAAAAAGATCAAAACCCTGCCTATTACTTTTCACGAGTGCCTCTACATCGCCACACTTCGACATCCAAAGTGACTGAAGTTTTTGCTACTATCAATACAAAAAAGAACATGATCATCCTCAAAGACCTCATTTCCACTCAAGCATGGAAGAAAAGCATTCAACCCTTTGCTGACGTTGTTGAATTTTTAAAATTCAAAAATGTATAGGATGAATTATCTGCCACCCGAGAGGGTATCGTATTGAGAGGCTCAAGAAATGTCATCCTTGAGAGCCTGAGTCAGCAAGTCATTGAACTGGCCCATGAAGGCCATAGTGGCATTGCAGCTGCCAAAAGAGCACTAAGTGATCGAGTGTGGTTCCCTTGCTGAGATGAATGAGTTGAGAAAGAACTGAAATAATGCCATTAGTGTAACTGCTTATCTCCCGAAGTGACTCAGCATCCATTGACCATGTCTGACCTTCCTGCACATGCCTGGGAGAGAGTGGCTATTGCATTCTCTGGGCCCCTAGAAAATGGACATCATCTCATGGTAGTCATTGATGAATACTCATGTTTTCCTTTGGTGGAAGACTTATCATCGACAACCCATGACAAATTCATCAAGCAGCTTGATGACATCTTTGCAGTGTGGGCATCCCCACTGTTCTCAAATCTGAAAACGGCCCACCTTTCAATAGTAAAGAGCACAAAGAGTTTCTTGCTCGACTCAATATCCAGCATCAAAGGAGTACGCCTCTCTGGCCTCAGGCCAACGGTGTTGTCAAATGATTTATGGACAGCCTCAAGAGAGTGATTCAGCGAGCATCGATGGAGGGAATTGATCTAAAACAAACCATGTGCCAAGCCCTTTGTGACTATTGATCAACTCCACACTCCACCACTGGTGAGAGTCGTACCACCTTGCTATTTGGGAGAGCCATCAGAACTGAGCTACCAAAATGGACATCGGACTGATAAATAAACACCGTTATGGTTCGTTTCACAGACACTTCTCGAAAGTGCAAGATGAAAACCTATGTGATCGGCACCGACTCAACCAGAAAAAGGCCTTCAATAAAGGGGACTGGGGACTGTTTGTACTTTTTATTTAACAAAGGGGGAGATGTAGTGTCTTTATGATTATAAGCGCTAGGACCCTTGCGGTTCTGGGCAGACGTTAAATAGGAATTATAGAAGCTCATGGGAGATGTTAAGCTGTGATCATATGTTGAGGAATAAAGATGTCCGTTGTAGAGCTCCATGTGTGGCATGTTTAATCTGCATGCTCCCGGGCTGGGGAGGACGCTACTCATATCACATATTCCCAAAAGGCTTGTCCAATAAACATTACCACATTCTGCAAAATGCTTAGATTGACTCGGCCAATTGGAAAATTAGAATGCACCCATTAGCTACCGTTGGTTCCCAGCAGTCTAAGTTTGGTGAAAGAACAGAGCAGGGGCATGAGCAAATGGGGAGAGTTGCATTTTTTTTGTTTGAGTGACAGGTACGATTGAGAGGGGGGGGGGTTGTAATAGTCGTATTGATCAAATTCTGCTGCAAGTTAACAAGTGTTAATTCCCCTTTACTAGTTTTCTACTATTATGTGGTCTCACTTTTGATTCAGGCCAATGGCAGCTTGCCATTAGCTCAGGCAGACTACTGGAAGGGTACAAAAGCAGCCCTGGAATAGGGCTATTTTCCATAGTTTGAAGCCTTAAGTTCAGTGAAAGTGCAGAGCACAGAAATTAAGCATGCACAGATAATGGTCATAAGTGAGCATGGGTGAGGCTAGTGGGTAAGCCCCAATATCCTGATTCATTTATGGAATGGAATTAAACTTATAGAGTTCACATTCACCCAACGGGCATCTTGTCTCTAAAAACATAAGACACTTAACCTGATACCTGATACCTGAGACTTAACCTGATACATCCAACAATGAGAAACCAGTAACCAGTAGAACAATTAGCAGAATAGATATGTTTTTAATGCTTTCCTGTAAGACAGATAAGAGCAGATAGATTGCTCCCCAAAAGTAGTTTATAACATAATAGTGGCCTGAGATAAGACATCATTCTACCTCCAACCCTAGACTTCTCTATGCCTGGCACAAAAACAATAACTGGAAATTAGAAAGAAAATGTTTACTTGATTGTAAGAAATTGGGTTGTTGGTTGAGGGTTGTGTTAGCCCTTCTCAAGCAACTGCCACAATCCTTGTCATGGTGAACTGCAAAAGTCACTAAATTAACTTGGGCTTAGCCCTCTGGTAGTTTGGCACAAAAACAGTCAGGCTTAACTTAGAGACAATGTGAAAAGTATTTATGAAGCACATTAAAAACTAGAGTACACTTTTACGAATTATTTGACACCAAAAATGACAAAAATCTAATCAGTAGAACCGGCGATATGCAATTTTAAAGATTTAGGTAAAAATAGTCCATAAAAGCACAAACCGTCAACTGTGGTTATCTAGCCACGCCAGACCTGCACAAAGTCACGAGTTCAAGCCTACTGTGATGGAGTTTGGGCCGACTACGTGGAACATGTGAGGCCCACTGAGAATTGTAACTTATGCCCTTGAAGCACTGCATTGCACCGGTGGTTCTGAGGTGTGATGCGGGGTCCTGCGTCGAGTTGCATCGCACTGCATTGGTTCCGATGAGGAGCTGCGAGGGCTGTGTCGGGTGTGTCAGGCAGTATCGGGCAGTATCGGTTCTGATGGGGACCACAACTGGGCTGGCAGAGCACCTTTATATTAGAATATTGGGATGTCAAATATATAATCGACATCTTAAGTGATGTTTTTAATATTGTTGTAAATAATATTGTTTTTAGAAAATATCGCTGTACATAATTTTTTTGTAAATGTTATTTTGCATTTATTTTATTGTGGTGTGTTGAATTTTATGTTACTTTTTTTATTTGTGTGTTTAGTAAGATATTTTATTAATTATGAACTTTTTGAAATTTGTACTTTTAATTGTATTAATATGTAAAAAGTTGCAGGATGTTAGGTTGTTAGGGGATAAGGGTGGGGAGGTTTTTAAAAATGCATATTTAAATTTAAATTTAATGTAAATTATTTTAATGGTATGCAAATGTATATTGTGAAATGTATAAAAAATTGTTACAGAGTGATTTTATCTAAATAATAGTTTATAAATATTTAGACTGTATAAATACATTGTATCAAATTTACAAATATATATTTTATTGGAAATATTAAAATAGTTGTTTAAATTATACAAAATTTGGTAACATTTACAATATATCAAAAATAAAATGTACAATGTAAAATATTTATAAATTATTTTTATAAAAACATTATTTCATATTTTTTTATTCTGTTTTAAAAAAATGTAAAAATATTTTTATGGATTTATTTTCAAATTATGTCATTGTGAATACATTTTTGTAAAAAAATCATATATACATTTATTTTAAATTTTTTATAACTGTTTAATTAAATTATGAAAATACAAAAAATGTATATTAATTCTGATGTATACATTTATAGTTTGTTGTAAATTTAAATGTTATAGGTTTATTTATGAAAAATTTAATAAAAGAATAATAATATCAATCAATCAATCAATCAGGGAGTTTATAGAGCGCGCTACACACCCGTGAGGGTCTCAAGGCGCTGGGGGGGGGCAGATCCGGCTCAGTCGAAGAGCACGGTCTTGAGGTCCTTCCTGAAGGCGTGCAGGTTCGGGGAGCGTCTGATGCTGACTGGGAGCTCGTTCCAGGTCTTGGCTGCGATGTAGGAGAAGGCCCTTCCTCCTGCTCTGCTTCTGCGGATGCGGGGGGTCTCTGCTAGGGCGAGGTCGGCGGATCGGAGGTTTCTTTTGGGTGCGTGGAAGCAGACTCTCCCGTTGAGGTATTTGGGTCCGATGTTGTGGAGGGATTTGTAGGTGTGGGTAAGAAGCTTGAAGGTTATTCTCTTCTCGACGGGGAGCCAGTGTAGGTCTCGCAGGTGTTGATAGATGTGTTCGTGCCGAGGGGTCCCGAGGACGAGTCTGGCCGCGGCATTCTGGATGGTTTGGAGCTTGTGTAGAAGGGTCCTGTTGACACCGGCGTAGAGGGCGTTTCTGTAGTCCAGTCTGCTGGTTATGAGTGCGTGGGTGAAGGTTTTTCTGTGTTCGGGGGGGGTCTCATTTGAAGGTCTTTCGGAGGATGCAGAGGCAGTTGAAGCTGGTGGAGGCGACGGCGTTGATCTGGCGGGTCATGGTGAGGGAGGAGTCGAGGATGATGCCGAGGTTCCGAGCGTGGTCTGTCGGGGTGGGAGGGCTCTGGAGGACCACCATGTGTCATCCCAGGTGGAGGTCAAGGGACCCAGGATGAGGACCTCTGTTTTCTCTGTGTTGAGCTTCAGGCAGCTGTCCTTCATCCAGGCCCCGACGTCCTTCATTCCTTCCTGGAAGCTGAGCCTGGTGTCTTCGGGATCCTTCGTGAGGGAGAGGATGAGCTGGGTGTCATCGGCGTGTTGAGCCCATGCTGTCTGACGATGGCGGTGAGGGGAGCCATGTAGATATTGAAGAGAGTGGGGCATTTTTAATTTATTAATGGATTTGTTCTGTTGTTGGGAATATATTTTCTAAATTCTAATAATTTTAATGTAAACACATATTTTTAATATATATAAAACTTTTATGATTTTCATTTTTGAAGTATCATTTTTTTATTTTGTGTTTCAAAGTTTTGAAATATTGGTAAATTTTAAAATGCATTGAGTATTAACAGTGATAAACATATTATTCCATATGTTACTGTTTAATTATAAATATGTAGGTTTTTACTTTGGGTTATTGTGTTTTTTAAGTTTTTTTTGTATTGTATAGATCAAACAGTATGGAGTATTGATTGTGTATATAATATTTTTAGTCTCCAACACCTTGCATAAAATGTTTTGGATTGTATTGTAAATAGTAAATATCACCCCTCTAGTGCCCAACACCTTCCCCAAATTGGTTTTGGTTGGAGTGGGAATAGTAAATGTCACCTCTTTATTGCTCAGCACCTTCCCCAAATTGGTATACATTGGAGGAGAGAAGCAGTGGAACCTGCATAATACAATTACTGATGGACCCCTTGTAATGGAACCCCTTATGGATAAACATCTGTATGGAATGGTGCGAATTATGGACTTGAACTGTCTTAGACTCTGATGGCTTGATTCTTCAGGGCTGATGGCACTTGCCCACAACTCCCTATGGGATAAGTAAAGAGGTTGACTTGCTGTGGACCTTAGAGGAAAGAGGCCCCGTGGAATGTCTATGGACTGGTCCTGTGGGGGCTACCACTATAGAGGTATCTGCTCACTCCTGCTGGACACACAGTGAGCTTGTAAATGGCCATGAGGCCGTGGGACCTGTGGAGTGTGGCAAGGATGATAATCTGCCTTGAAAGTTTTGGGTTGCTGCTGAGGAAGATCTGGGCCAAGGTCAAGTGGCTGGAGCCCTAACATAAGAGCAGATCCTGGGTACTGCCAAGGAGGCTTAACAGTAGGAAGTGAGGAGCAAAGGGGCATGAGAGCAGACCTTGAGCTCTCTTTAATTGAAGGGAGAGCATTCAGAAATCAACTACTGGAAATTACCTAACATATAGAGGCCAGGAGACTTAAAATCAACACTACAGTGGCTGGTGCCGAGCTTCTCGATCATAATGCTGTAACCCCATTTAAAAAGGACCAAGGTGGCCAGAGTAATCTGCATTTGTGTATTCCACTTTTGGGGAGCTGCCCAGTATGTCCTTGAATCTACCAGGCAAAAGAAACCCTACTGTGCTTTGTAGCTCATTAATATTCCTCTGGAGAGGGCCAGGGCCTCAGGGGACCATCCATCTGGAGTGCATGGTGCTGTATCATTCTGCACTGGACTGGGACAAAGTCACAAGTTCAGGCTGACTGCGAGGGAGCATGGCCCAGCTACAGAGACCCAGTTAGATCCACTGAACAA
Source organism: Calotriton arnoldi (assembly GCA_963921515.1). Lineage (NCBI taxonomy): Eukaryota > Metazoa > Chordata > Amphibia > Caudata > Salamandridae > Calotriton > Calotriton arnoldi. The sequence continues at coordinate 1,965,128 of CAWUFW010002733.1, forward strand.
AAGTGCCTTAAATCCTGGTTGCGGAGTGTTGCCAGGTCCCACTTTGAGGATGCATTGCGCAGCGGAAGCAAAGCAAGGTCTGGGTTGGCAATGCGTCACGCAGCATCAGTTCCGGGCAGCTGCAAGATTGTGATGCGAAGTCCTGTGTCTTTGTCGAGGAGGCTGTCAATGAGCGGGCTTGAAATGCGAAGTCCTGCATCACGCACCGGCTGGTTCCAAAGAAGCTGTGGGGCTTGCAATGCAAAGTCCTGCGCTGTCTTCAAGGATGCTGTCAACCAGAAGCTTGTTTTGCAAGGGCTTGCATTGGGAATGCATTGCGCAGTGGCAGTTCCGATGAGACCGCGAATTACAAGGGAGATGAGAAGTCCTTGCACTTGCAAAATCCTTGCAGCAGAGAAGATGAGTCGGTTCTGCTTGGGTTTGCACCACACAGCAGAGGAGATGCCACAGTTCTGCTGGATCCACAGATGGGCTGGCAAAGCACCTTCACGCCGACTTCCATGGGTCCAAAACTGGGGTGGCACCACTTGACAGGGTAAAACTCACAGTTGTAGAGTGCTGGTTACAAGAGACACCCTTCAAGTCACTCTGGTGGCCCTGGGTACAAGTCGCAGGTCCAGTCCTTCTTACCCAGGCAAGAAGGCAGCAGGGCAGCACAGCAGGGCAGTCCTTTCGCCAGCACAGCAGCTCTTTTCCTGGCACAGTCTTCCACAGGTCCATAAGTGTACAGAACAGTTGGTGTCTGAGGGCCAATATTTATTCCTGGTGCCTTCTTTGAAGTGGGAGAAACTTCTAGAGGATTCCCTTTGAAGTGCTCAGGTTTCCTGCCTCCCCTGCCATGGCTCCAGACTAACTACAGGGAGTATTCAATCATTTGTGTGAAGGCAGAACACAGCATATTCAGGTATGAAAGGGGCTGTGCCCAGCACCACCATCCCAACCTGTCGGTGATGGCCCATCCAGGCATACCTAAGCTCTCTATTGTGTGCGGCTGTCTCAGAAGAATACACAAAGCCCAGCTGTCAACTACATCCAGTCATGTGATCCAGAGACTGGTTGCAAGCAGTAAATGGCTAAGACCGGAAAATGTGCATTTAGGGGTATGCAGTTCCTAAGGAAAGGGAGAGGTCGGAGTTACCTGATGTATCAAGTCAGGGGATCTGATCCATCAGGAGCAAGGGCCCTCACACATCCCAAGGGGCGTCATCATCGGGGACCTCCTCGTTGGGCCGGCGCTGCAATGCCCAATGGGGAGGCTCTGTGCCGGAGTTCTTTTGATGCTGCCGACGTGAAGTGTGAGCTGCTGTGTGAAGGTGCTGCAAGTGAGTAGACTGGTGAATGGTGAATCTAAAAATAACTAGAGGTAATCCAAGAGATTATTTTTTAATGTGTAGATCCCTCTGTTACGTTAAAAGCAAGTGGTGGCCAAAGGTGGACGTTGGCTTTAAAATCAAGTGTAGGTCAACATGTTTCTTGCCATTAGTATGTCAGAAGTGATCGCGACAATTATTCAGGACCATGAAAAGTGAAAGCTAGACTACTCAATGGTAGGCCAGTCAAAAGTACAGGTGTTCTCTAAAGCCGTACTTTATCCCAGCTGTAAATGGTATATAGTATACCTTTAGACAATCAGTATGTGAATCGACCTGGAGGGAACAGGAGAGGAAAAACAAGAGATAACATCAAGCGGCAGCTTTGAGTCAATGTATATACGTTCGCATGGAATGCATAAATTGATCTACATTCTGAGGATAATGCCTTGTGAAAGTACATGTAATTAAATAGGTGCGTCATGCGGCGAGTCAAACAAACAAAATCTCATGCCACATCCCAAGCGTAACCCAGAAGTGAAACAACAAGTTTAAATGTTATAAAATACTATGAAATACTAATGCGCAGTATAGGGACATATTTTAGGCTGGTGTCATCAACGTTGAGGAGAGCAAGGGGTCTTACCGCCTACAGGGTGGGATATGGCCCCACAGTTGGTAGTGGAGTTGCGCTAATAAGTGTCGAGCGCCCTAAAAAACACACATAAATAGACGTGCACTGTTAAACTGAGTCCAGGAAACTGGAGTTGTTTGCCAAATTTGTCCAAGTTGAGGAATAAGCTAAGATATGGTATATACTCACGGTTGGTTGTTACCGAGTTTAGCATGCGACCTACCCTGATCTCTGCTACCGCTGGAGTTTTGTTTGGGCAGAGCAGGGACGGTAAAGAGTGCAGCCGTCACGTGTGCTGCAACTGACAGGCCCGCCATTCTAGACTGCAACTTGACTTGTGGCGGAGGAGAAGTCCGGCGCCATATTGTAGCAGAGCGGACTTCTGTATAGAAGTTGGGACTAGAACGGTGAAATCCCAAGTAGAGGATTATAGATATGGCGATACGTAGACGAAGCCGCTTCTGATGTAACAATCCATCAGATCTAGTTAAAGGTCACTAGGGCAATTTAAAAAGAGTCTCAAATGTATGGGGTGCCAAAATGGGGGCTTATCACTGGTACTTGTCAGTAAAGGATGGAGTGGCCGAATCATTAGGCCCCAAACTGCGCAAGAGCAACTACGGCTTAGCCACTGATCTGTAGTGGATCGGATGACTCGTTAGGGACTTGTGGTCGTGGTTCCAGTAGGGAAGCCCTGTTGTCATTTGGAGCCCTCTTACGGGCTGTTTTGACTGCATGGGTCAGATAGTAGCGTGCCTCCAGATTAGTTGTTAGGTAAACCGCTTGAGATTCGTAATCTCTGGGGGAGCTGCAGTTACGGCATAGTCACAGGAATTGCCTGAACGGCAGGTTATACCTGAGATGTTTGGGGTGGTGGCTGTCATACTGTAAGAGGCTGTTGCTATTAGTTGGCTTTCTGTATGTAGTGGTCTGAAGGCGACCATCTTCAAGAGTGATCAGTAGATCCAAAAAAGTGATGTCTCAGAGGGCATGGTCTTTGAGAATTGCAAGAAGGGTTTCAGGGTGTTGATCCATTCACAGAAGGTGTGGCAGGTATCAATATCTGCCCACCAGAGGACAAGTATGTCATCGATGTAGTGATGCCATATTGTGATGTTGGTGGAGTAGGGGTTGTACTCACCCTGGATAAACTCCTTCTCAAAGTTAGACATGTAGGGTCAGGCTAGACTTGAGGCAAAGGTACTGCGCATAGATGTCCCCTGTGTTTGATGATACAGCTGTTCTTTGAATTGAAAAAATATATTTTTCACTGCCAAGGGGGTGCATTTGAGGATGAAGCTAACCAGTGTAGATGATGTCCACACCTCAGATAGTAGAATCTGCACTATCACTTCCAATGTAGTGTCCTGGAGAATATTAGTATAAAGAGCCTCCACGTCAAGGGTGACTAACAGGTCAACTGCGACTGTGGCCTCATTCAACTCATTGAACAGTTTTAGGACATCCCTAGTGTTCTTCAGAAAAGAAGGAGTTTTAGAGACCAAGGGTTGTAGGAAGTGGTCACAGAAGATGGCCTGTGGTTCAAGTAAAGACCCTATGCCTGATACAATGGGTCTGTCTGGTGGAGGAAGGACACCCCTGTGTATTTTTGGAAGAGTGTAGAAGTAGAGGATTTTTGGATTAGTGCTGATCAGGAATTCAGCCTTGTTTTTGGTCAGCCTTCCCTGTGATTCGCCAGAGGTAATGAGGGAGTTGATGGTGGTGCTTAATGTGCTAGTAGGGTCTTGCATGATTCGTGCATAGTACCATTTGTCTGACAATTGTCGTAGACACTCTGCATCATATTCTGTGGTATTCAAATAACTATGGCACCACCCTTGTCTGCAGGTTTCATAGTAATGGTCGTGTCATCAGCTAGAGCCTGCATGGGCCTTTGTTCAAGTCTAGACATCATGTGGTAGGTAGTGTTCAATCGTGTTGCCGATTACCTCCTTAAGAAAAGCCTGTTCGAATGTCAGTATCTCAGGTAGTACCGTGCCTGCCGTAGGTGGGAATGTGGATTGTTTATGGAGGCCATAGTTGGATGGCACACTTACTGGTTTGTTGTGGAAAAAGGCTTTTAAGCGATTTTTCAGGAAGAACTGCTGAAGTTCACAATTGGTTCGAAACTGGTCTACCTTGGGGGTGGACATGAAGTCAAGACCTTTCTGCAATACTGCTGTCTCAGTATTGGATAAAACTCTATGTGATAGATTCACTATGAGTTTGTCCTGTTGTGGTGGCTGGTCTGGCTCCATGTCTGTCGTTGTGTCTCTGACAGTGGTTCCTGCCACTGCACTCTCTTTTGTTGAGTCCCTCTTCTTTTTCCTCGCCCTCTGCCTAAAAAAGGGGGGTTGGAAGGGTGAAGGAAAAGCTGGATGTGGACCCTGAGGATACATGGGATAAGGTTGGGGCCACATCGGTGGAGGGCCCTGGTATGAATTCATACCATAACCAAAGTGGGGGCGGTGGTGGTGTAAAGAGCGGGCGGCAAGCCTGATCATTACCCCAACTCCCTGAGCTGGAGTTGCTACTAAGCGATGTGTTTCTCCAGTGTGAGGGGCCACTATCGTCCGAGGAGGTATCGCCACCTACTGGATAGTCCTCCCTGAGATAGGGGTAAATCTTCTCTTTGTCGAATTTCTTGATACTTTTTTGAAGTTTGTCTATTTTGCGCTCCAACAAGTAATCCCTATTCTCATTGATATCACTGTTGATCTCGGTAAGCTTGGATTTGTAACTCAAGATCTGGATACCAGCTTTTAAGGTGTTTTCAGCCAGGGTGATCTTGATCATAATGGTGTCAGCCAAGCGCTTAGCTGTGTTGATAATCAATACAAGGAGGTCCCTGGTGCATTTCCATGCTACCAGTGACCATTCACGTTTGAATACGGGATCTTCCAGAAAAATGTGTGGGGTGTTAGCTACAATCAACCCTCTAGGGGCTATGTTTGCCCTGAGGAATTCTGTCATCAGAGTACCATGACAGACTTTAGAGCACTACGAGTTCCACAGTGCTTGGGGAGACTAATAGCTGTGCCAAATAAACAGCACATGCTAAATATTGAGATGTGAACTGCGATAACCAGCAATAATTAATACAAGGTAATATCTCTTCCCTCTCATCATGCAACCTCCACTTTAGGATTGGTCCTACAATTATGCTAACAACAATTATAAGCAATGAGCACTCAAAGCAGAGGCTTGGGGCTTTATGTAAGTGAAAGGGGAGATGTAGCTTTAAGTAGTGATATAAATCTTCTCTTGGGGAGAGGAGTTGGTCTAACAGCTAGGGTGGTGGACCTCAAATCTGGGGAACCGGGTTCGAGTCTCGGCAAGGATGTGCAACATCCTGTGATTCTGGGCAAATCACTTAATCTCCCTGTGCCTAACAAAAATGAATGTGTCCTCATGTAACGCAACTGGTGCTCGTGTAAAGAGCTCTGATACCCGATACCTTCGGGTCAAGTTCGCGCTATATAAAACTCCATAAAAAAACAAATCAACTTTACTCCTTGAACAGAACTTTGGCCCTTGACTCTGTGTTCAGGTTGGGGTGAAAGTATCTTGCAGTAGAAGTAAATGCAGAATCTGAGGTGCTGGCAAGGATGAGGTGGTGCCATTGCTTAATTTGTGTATCTGCTCGCAGGTGATGGGCCAAGAACATTTACCCAAGTACCCATTTTCGGGGACAGGAACTTATTTTTCATCACCAGACTTTGACCCAGAACAAGAAAAAGAAAAGCAGAAAACAGTTGAAAAGAAGAAGAGAAAGAAATTTAACCAGTGACAAAGGTAAAAGGGAGGTACGAAAAAGAACCTGCTGGAGGAAGAGACACAGTAATTTTACAGTGGTAGAAGAACAAAGCATGAGATGTTATCAAGACTAGGAAGCCTTGGTATTTGCCACTCCCAGCAGTTTGCAGTGCCAGTGGGCTTGTAAGAAAAATCTATTGTCCCTGCACATATAGTGCTTTACAAGTTAACACCTTCTTGTACCTGGAGAACTGTTGTAAGATGTGCCACGCAAACCATTCTTAAAACCTATTACAGCACTTTTTTGATGGAAATACGCAATTGTTTCTGTATCCTATTTACAAGCTGTTATCAGTTGGCCTTTAATATTGCTTTGTTTGTATTTTCCTAAACCATAAGAGAGGCTTGTAAAGTTATAATTAAGAACTGGATCTATAAAAATGGAAAATTATTTACAGCTTAAATTAAATGATACCATCACATATATAAAATCAAAGAACATTAAATTGAGAACAGCAAACAATCAATAAAGTAAATAACTGATCTCGTCAGGATGTTGATTTTTTTTCAAAATAACTTGAGAAACATAATCTCACATAGACACTTGTCAAACGTCAGGCATAGAAAATTCACTGTTCAATAATGAACAATGTGTTTTCTTAACAAAATCACTTCTATTGCAAATTAGACTCCCTGTATACAAATCTTCTTGGCACTTGGTTGAATTTTTCAAATTTCGGATTTAAGAACATTTAGAAATTGATCCTTATTCTCTTCAGGCTGAACGTGGCATTGCCAGCTCAATCTTAAACGCAATGTTGTCACTGTTTAAAAAAGTTTAATTCTTTCGGTAAAGTTGTACAATATTTATAGCTCTGTAACGCTGTGAAGATTGTCAACTTTGAATAACTTCACTCTCTACCACAAATTGATGCAAAATAATACTGTTAGGGCTGCTTCTTTCCTCAACCAATCCTACCATATGGAATTTTGCAGTCTAATTTATTTCTATAAAACCATATCAAGTTAACAATATTATCAAAGTTGATGAAGCTTAGAAAACCCTAAAAGTGGGTGGAAGTGATCTTTACTAACTTTACACATTAAAAGAATGGTTAAAGAAGAAATGCTTGAAGCATATGTATAGTCTTCAAAACTGTTTACTACCATGCTCATGGTTTGCAGCAGTGGAATAATTTGGTGAACTAGTCTGAAAACATAAATCCATCTTCACAGAGCTACTGATTTCATTTCACCCAATGTAGCAGAACTATATTCTACTTCTGCTAGAGTATCACTATTCTGATCATTGTCATTAGGCAAATTGTTTGATATGTCAACTATGCCAATATGATTAATTGTGAATGCCTCATAGAGTAATACCATGCAGAGCTTCTAGTGCAAAAGAATGAGTTTGGTAGAACCATTTTCTTACATTTGGTTTGAAATTTCAAGTTATCAGGCAGGAGATTCCGTCTGTACGTAGAGCAAAGCAGAAAAGTAAAAACGCTTTGACTGACTTTGAGGAATGAGACATCTTCTACTGGATGATGTTTTCCAGACTGGCATGTTGTTTTCCAGACAGGTACCCTTCTTCTGGTGGCTGGCTGAGAAGGGCTTACCTCTGCAAGCTCCTTTAACTTGGATGCCAGAGGTCATCTAACTTGACAGCCAGTTCACAGGATGAACAATTGCTACTCAAGAACCTTCCAGCTTGCTGTCTGTTTCAGTCACTTGAGATCTGTGTGTGCATGTTGAAAGATCTCAATATGAAGTTTGGCATCCTAAGAATGCCAAACAAACACAATTTCATTTGAGGAACTATTTGATAATGACCTCTTAACTAGTAATATACAACTGCTACAGTGTCATGCTCTCTCGATTGTTTAAGCATTCCATGAAACAAGTGCAGCATTAATTTGCAAGGTGAGATCCTTTGGTACTACCTACATTTCTCACAGTATTTCAGCTTTGCCATCACTGGGAAAACAGTTTCCAGATAGTTGAGCTAATTTCTTTTAGCTAATCATTCACATCTTCTTCAGAATAGCAGCTCAGGACCTAGGTATTCATCATAACTGTTGTATTGTTCTTCTGCAATGTCACCTACCTCTGCAGAGATACAGCTGGTCTTTCCGTGCCATCTAACAATTGTCCTACTTCAACAGTTTTCCTGTTCCTCTTCAGTCATCACTGCCATCATACCCAGTCACATCCCAGCACTCTCTGACAACATCTAATAGCCTTGGTGGACAGCTGGCAGTGCTCCTTACATCAAAAGACACCCTTAGTACAATGTTACCAAATGCAACACAAGGCCTCAACACCTATTCTTGCCGTGGAGGATCAATACAGATGACTTTAGCCTTCAAACATCAGAGAATGGAGAGACAACTGCTGATACAGACCATGTGAATCAGATAACTCATTGACTGTCATAGAAGGGAGGAACATGTACAGTGCACCCCATTGTATTAGCAATCTAGAAGACAAGAAGCAAGGAGTGGCAACAACATTTGTTGCATATCAGAGCATCATTTATAGAAATATTATCTGACATAATTATTGTGTCCTAAATATTGTTTACAGAAATATACTCCCATTTGGTGTAGATTTTTTATTATTAACTCTAAAGGAGTAGATATTTTATAAACAATATTTAGAACACAATATTTATCCAGACATTGTTTTGGTTTCAAACCCAAAAAATAATGTCCATCACCACTAGCAGTAAACAAAAGCATCACTGATTAATGCCGAAGAGAAAGAGAGATTTCATTCTGTTAGATTAAAGACAACACAAGAAATAGTTCAGAATACATGTATGGACTTGAAGAATGTATTAAGGTCCGGACGAATCCAGAAACTACCACAACCAATGACACGAGAAATAACTGATACCCACACCGATGTTTAAACCTGAACATGAGCAATTTTAGGTGCAGTACATTCATGAAAGGAACTGTATGAGATAAAGACGGACCACCAATTCTGACGTAGACTCCACAAACTAGAAGGCTATGTGTAGTAATGTAGAAGAATATTAAATGTGAAATAATTCTGTACAGATTGTGTGCACTGTAATGTACAGTTTAGCTTGGAAGCTAGCTTTGTTATGTCATGGAGTTTAGCTTTAAGTCATGTTCTTAATTCTAAATGTGGGAGAGAGTAGTTGCTTGTGGAGTTAAAAGATGGGTAGATGCTCCATTAAAGCTTGTTCATGAATATTACTTGTGGACCGTTTTTACTACCACATTTTGGCGACGATATGGATGTGAACCACGGGGAGCATCCACAAACAAGATTCGTACATTTTCGGCTCCAGTTAGGTGCATAACGCTTCATTGAGGAATGGGTATGGTGTCCAGTTCGCAGCGCTTTTCTGTGAGGTAAAGAAGGAGTCTGAGACGTCGTGTAAACCCTCCGGTAAAATCAAGGTATTTATTTTGAGATTTTGACTATAAGTAAAAGACAGCGACGTGCCCGTGTTGATAACTGTTTGGAAGCTTGTGCTGGATCGCGCGTCCTCACCAAAGAATCAGTGAGACCAGAAGTCTAATACAGGGTGACGTCAGCGCTGTTTGTGATTGGTTACACGCCAGCGGAAAGGAATTTATTGGCCACTGTTGGAACTATTGTTTGCAGAGCGTTGTGATTAGTCTGGGAGTCAACTGGGAGCAATGATTGGTTTCATTACTACGAGTCTTTGTAACGCACGCATCCATGGCAACGCATTGTCTCTTGGTGAAAAGGATGCAGATGTCAATGAGGGAAGTCTCTGTGATGCACACAAGAGGAGCAGCATGCCTCTGTGATGCGCACACAATTATTAGAGTTACAGCTGTCAATGTGACGTCAGCTGTTAAGAGTGAGCAGCTAAGCAAAAGAGGAAGTTTTTATTACGCGCACAAAAGGATCTGCAAGTTCTGTGATGGGCACATAATTACCAAGGCACATTGTGGAAAAGTTTGTAACGCGCATAAAGAATTATTCAGTGATGCGCACACTTGATTGAATTTTGATGCAATGAATGCTCAATTAGCATTATCATTGCTAGTAAATCGTATGGTTTATAATTTTAGGAATATTATTGATACACTTAGAGGAAGATTTAGGACTGACTGAAATTAATTTTGGTAGTGGGAATATATCTTATTACTTGTTACCATGGCTACAGTCTGTGGGAATCCACCACCACCATTTTTAAGGGGCCAAATGAGCCTAGCATGAAATTGGAACAATGGTTACGTTCTTTAAAAAAATATTTATTGGCTATTAAAGGCAACACCTTTAGTGCTCAAAGAAAAAAAGCGATATTATTAAATTTGATGGGCACAGATACAGAAGATGTTTTTGAATATCTCGCTCCTTTACTAACTCCACAGGGTGTGGAAGCAGGAGATTATGATTTTTTACAGAAGCTTTAGACAGGTTAAAAAAAAGATTTGTGGAACAACCACACATTGTGTTAGAAATGTTTCATTTTTTTTACGCGTCATCAGCTGGTTGATGAATCAGTGGATGCTTATGTTTTAACTTTAAGAACACTAGCTGCTAATTTTGAATTTGGAGTACAAGTAGATACTTACATCAGGGATCAGTTGATGATACTTTGTTCCAATAAGAAAATTCAGAAACAGCTCTTGCAACATCGTAATCCGACATTACAGGAAACCATAGAGATAGCGAAGAGTGTTGAAAGATCTATTATTTCTTTCAAAACTATTAACATGCAAAGTGTGTTTGAAGGAGTAGCTGCACTTGCGATCAAGAAACAACATTTTCAAAAGAGTAAACCAGTGAAGTCAAATGTGCTAAATGTTATGATTAAACCCAATTGGTCTACATATAGTTCTCTGTGTACTCGATGTGGGTCTGAATCGCATACATACCAAATCTAAAAATTGTCCGGCTAAAGGGAAGGAATGTTTCAAATGCGGAAAAAGTTGACATTTTGGTAATCTGTGTCAAAGTGGGGGTAAAAGAGTATCTGCCATTCGAGAGGAAAGTGTGGAAACGGTAGTGGATGATGGGAATGAATGTGAAAATATGGTGTTGTATATAAGAGAGCAAGATAACATTCAAGAAAGGGATGGAGCAACATCTAGTGATGTACAACTAGTGGCTAACGCAACAATGGGTTCTGAAGTTTATAATGAACCTATGTACCTCCTTTATGTACTATCGTTATTGATGGCGGATTCTGGATCCCCATGTGCTATAATTTCAGACTCATTTTTCAACAAAAATTGGGAGAATAGAATATTGCAACCTAATGATGTAAGAGTATTTGGTTTTGGAGGAAAAGAAATTAACATGCTAGGATATTTTATTGCAGATATTTCATTCAAACAAAAAACTATCATTGGCAAAGTATATGTTGTCGTGGATGGGTTACAAGTACTGGGATGGAAACATCAAAGTAGATTTAACAGTACGTTGAATCCTAATGCAAAAGTACAGGTTTGTATGGCAGAAGAGATGTTATCTGTGCAAGATGGCACAGAAGGAGATAAGAAGTTGGAAGAATTCATTGATAAATATAAGGATGTATTTATAAAGGAACTTGGGAAAGTGAAGGGATTTTCTCACAAAAATCAACTCAAGAAAAATGCGATACCGACTAAACACAAATTGAGACATGTTCCGCTATCTGTCAGACAAGAGTTGTCTGACATGAGTAAGAAGTTATGTGAAGAGGGTGTGATAGAACCGGTAAATACGTCGGAATGTGTTTCTCCCATCGTTTTGGTTAAAAAGAAAAATGGAGAACTCAGAATGTGTGTGGACCTTAGATCTGTCAACAAACAAATTGTTGTAGAGTGTCATCCTTTACCCAAGGTGCAAGATGTACTGGCGAAACTGGATGGGGCTAAATATTTTACCACAATAGATTTGAAAGCAGCATACCATCAGATTGTATTAAGAAAGTACATTTAGGTACGTCAGGATGCCTTTTGGATTGTCATCCGCTGCATTGGTTTTCCAGAAATTGATGTATTGTCTTTTTGGAGATACTGATGGGGTGGCGGCATTCCAGGATTATACCTTGGTATGTTCTGAATCTGCTGACAAACATCGTGAGACGGTGGTTAAAGTTTTTGCAATGTTAAATGAAAGGGGAATGACGGTTAGACTGGATAAGTGTATGTTTTTTGCTACAGAGGGGGAATATTTAGGACATCGAATTAGTGGGTCAGGTATTGCTCCAAAAAAGATTTGCTTGATTCCTTTAGAAATATGGCAGAGCCTCAAACTAAAGATCAGCTCAAATCATTTTTGTGGGTTTGTGAATATTATTCAAGGTTTGTGAGCAATGTTCCCTCTAATTTTTTTCCTCTGTGTGCGGCAGTGTAAGGTCTCTGTGCACTGCAGCCCAGGCTGTGTGCACCGGGACCGGACCGCGCGTGTGGGTGCAGCGCCAAATATCACTCCAATTTTTTGCTTAAAAAAGTGAAAGGACAGCGCATTTCCACACCTGTAGCACCACATGAAGGGTCTAAAGGCAGATTTTCAATTTAGATAAACACACCATGACATGAATTGGTTACACAGGCAAGTACACTTCGGGTTTAGAAAAGCATAGGACTCCAACGATGGTACCTTAATAAGATTTTACTAAAGATCCTCAACTCGAGCACTGTTCATAGGGTGGGGAAATGTTGGGAGCCTCTACAAGATCACATATATACAATACACATGGATATGGCACTAGGTGAATCTGGCTGTGGGCGGCTTGGAGAAGCCTTTAAATACACAAAGTGCAAGCACTGGGTCTAGCCTCACAATGACCCCGGCGCCTTTTCTTATTTTCCGGCTCCTGAAACTATTGAGCTTAAACATGGAGTTGCATAAAACCGTGTTCCAATTAGGCCTGGGTGGAAAACTACGCTACGCTCGCGTAGTTTGCGTAGTTTGCGCAACTACACGCTACGCAAATTGCACGTAGCACAGTGCAAAAACGCGTAGCGGGCATTTTTTGCTTGCTCGCGGTCCTCAACATCAAGTTGGCGACCGCGAGCGAGCAAAATGACATCCCGGCGAGACTTTTGCCGATTGCGAGCGTGGAAAATAAACCTCCCGGCGAAATTCTCAACGCGGGGAGGTCAGGTTCCATATTGCGAGTGGTCGCGTATGCTCGCGACCGCTCGCGATGAGAAACTACCAGTCCGAGTTGAGAAAACTGCCGCTCAAGTACAAATCTACTCGAGCGGCAGAAAACGACCGCTTGCACTGTGCAAGATGCCGTTTGGAATGATTGCACAGTCCGGACAAGCATCCGGCACTGTGCAATCATTGCGAACAGCATTTCCTACCGCACTACGCAGTTCGCGTAGTGCTACGCGTAGCTCGCGTAGTGCGAAGTGTACTTCGCGTAGCTACGCGTAGCGCTACTACGCGAACTACGCCCAGGGTTAGTTCCAATACTGCCCCGAGCATTGGCTTGCAATGCCAAAGGAGTGTATAGTAATTATAAGGAGACTGACCCAGCATCACCCAGCTTGTCAATGAGGTGCCTTACACAGTGTTTCGTTAAAGTTAGAACACCCTTTCAAGCAATAATACAGTAAATTACCTTTGACACAATTCTGTCCCGAGTCACTATCAGGAAACTGTATTTGTTGTGCTTGATCCCATTAAAATGGAAAAGGTTGAAAGAGTGGCGGATTTCAGAAAGGAAAGAGTCTATAGTGATTTATTGTAGTACTCTGTTCATATTAGTTTGTTTTGCTTAATTTTGATTCTTCTTGAATCTGTACGTTTGTGAGCGATAAAAGGTTCACACCTTTTAATTGCTGCCTAGTACCAGTGATCACTCATGTTCAAGTGTTAGTAGTTGAACAGTGGTTATTGAAGGTAGATGTGAAGACGTCTTTTTCAAAGAAAATCCTGCAACACCTTGAATTGCCAAGGAATTGGTCACTATTCGGTATGCTTGAAGTGTTATGTAGATGCCTTTTTTAATTTCAGAACAATTTTATGTGTAAAAAGGAAACATCATGAAATGCAATACAAGCTTTGTAAAGTATACAAAGGCAATGCACACTACAATCAGATGTGAAATCACAAGTTCTATAGTTTAAGGTGCAGCGCTAATAGGGATTAAAGATTATGTTAATTAGTTCACTGTTATATTAGTTATGGATCAAAATGTTGTTGGGAAGCAAAATATTGAGACGCATCAGACATAAGAATAGAAATGTCACACATACACAAGGAAAATAGGAAAATGTCACACATAAGGAAAATGAAACTTGCCGGCTACCTTTGGCACCAACAGAACCCCTCCAGGCACCCTCTTCTCTTATGCTGCAGTCTGGCTGTTTTCAGCTGCCTCCAATGCCGCCTCATAGCAAACACGTCCCCCGGCTGGCAATTACCAGAACCCCTCGGGGTGATCCAGGCAGGTCTCTGTGTTATGACCGATCGCCTGTCTTGACCGCAGAGCAGCCGGTTCTCGCCAGGGGCTCTTCAGCCCCCCAGGGCACCCCCCTGCAAAAAGACACTGCCCTCCACTGGGTCAGCCCTCCTTCACCCATCCTCCACTTCGGAGTCTTCTCCTCAGGGGCCTCCGCACCAGTGCCTTGCTGTAGGCCTCACACAACTTTGTTTCTGCTGTTAGCCCCCTCTTTCGGCTCTCTGTCCTAACCCAGGTGGCGGGGACTGCAGGATTCAGAGTTGGACCTAAAAATTACAGTTTTGTGTCCAGGATGAAGCACTTCTTGTTGACATCTTGCCGGCCATGCCTCCCCACGTGTGGGCATTTTAATGCCAAAATGAGTGTTTCTACTTATACCTTGTGCACGCGAATGCATCAATAATGTCACCCTGAACCTAATATGTCTTCAGACTCTAAGGGGAAATGAAAGGGAACTTAAACAAGACCTATGATTTAGTGATTTTGTAAATGTCATGAAAAAGAGTCCACTTCAGCAAACCTGTCACCCACTTTTATTGGATGAGGTTGGGCTTCGACAACAGACAATATGTTTTTGTCTCGTAGTCTTTTAACATTTAATTATTTAGACAGTAGCATCCTTGAAGCTAATTACAGGGATCATAATCCATTCACCGTATCATTATTACTTCCTCAGTCTCTTGTAAGTGCTGTCCCATTATCAAAATTAATGACTTAATACTAGCATGGCATTAGGCATGACACCTTTCTACCTGGTACCAATGGAAAAACCTAATTTGCCCATTCTTATGGCTTGCTTATCAGATACAGCTAATCACACACATGTTCTGGAGTGTTTTAATAGCTCATGTGGTTGTATTAATAATACCTTGTTAAAACCTGCCCTGTTAGTTGTAGTTCTGCAGTGACACCCCACAGTTTCTAGTGGTCGATAGTTTTCATGAACCGTGCAATGTACTTGCAATAACACAGCGCCCTCGCTCACTCTGCTGCCGCCCGGCTATGTGTGCCCCTCAGCCTCTCTTGCACCCCAATTAATGCCCGATGCTGTTTGCCGTGGCGGTTGTTAAACTCTGAATTTTAGTGTGTTGATTTTGCTTGTGAGAAAATGTCACTCATATCACACTGAAACATATGAAAACGTCACACATAGCAATCTGAAACCTTGGCAGCTATGTACTCATGATCTATTAAATGTCACTCATAATTACACTGCAAATATGAAAATTTCCCACATGGCAATCTGAAGCCTTGGCAGCTATGAAGCACAAGTCGTGCTTTACATTTGCTACATTCCTTTTGCTAATAGTGGGCGGCTACTGGGCTGAATGTGGGCCTTTGAGATAGTATTCTTGTTAATTGCAGCGCTGGTGTGCACTGCAATAAACAAGAATACTATCTCAAAGGGGAAAGAGCGTTTACAACGCTGTTTCCACAACGCAAAGCTATTACAATGCGGTCGTTACAACGACTGCGTTGTTAGTACGCAATACCTTTACATCGCAAGTCATTACAACAACTTGCTGTAGGGGGCGCAAAGGTATTGGATATAAAATCCAACACCTTCCCTGCTGTTGTGCAAACTGGAGTAGGAATAGTAAATAGTACTATTCCTAAGTCCAGCGCGCCCCCTACAGCAAGTCGTTGTAATGACTTGCGATGGAAAGGTATTGCGTACTAACAACGCGGTCTTTGTAATGACCACATTGTAATGGCATGCGATAAAATCGCATGGGTTGTAACATTCTATATTCTCTCAAACGCCCACATTCAGCCACGTACCTTTAACAAAAGAAATGCAGGGTCAAACAGGACGTGTGATTCTGAAAGCACACGTTGTGTTTGACTCTGCATTCCTTTTGCTAATAGCGCGGGCTGAATGTGAGCCTTTGAGATAGTATTCTTGTTAATTGCAGTGCACACCAGCGCTGTAATTAACAAGAATACTATCTCAAAGGCCCACATGCAGCCCCGCAGCTGCCCACTATTAGCAAAAGAAATGCAGGGTCAAACACGACGTGTGCTTTCAGATGATTCTGAAAGCACACGTGAATGACTCTTCATTCCTTTTGCTGATAGTGCAGGGCTGAATGTGGGCCTTTGAGATAGTATTCTTGTTAATTGCAGCGCCCGTGTGCACTGCAATCAGCATGAACACTATTTCAAAGGCCCACATTCAGCAGCAGCAGCGCACTATTAGCAAAGGAATGCAGATTCAAACACGACGTCTTCTTTCAGAATCATCTGAAAGCACACGTCGCGCTTTAGATTGCCGCATTCCTTTTCCTAATAATGCGCGGCTGCGGGGCAGATTGTGGGACTTTGTAAAAGTATTCATGTTAATTGCAGCGCATGACGGTGCTGCGATTAACATGAATACTTTCACAAAGGCCCACAATCTGCCATACAGCCGCGCACTATTAAGAAAAAAAATGCAGCAAGTGCAGGCGCCACTTGCTCGTAAACTCGAGCCTTCCCTAACCATACAGGACATAAGGGAGACACTTGGCTGTGTTCTCCTCTTCACCGTCGTCTCCAGCTCTGCCTCCTGCAACCAGGAAATTACCGTTTTTCGTGCCGCTCGCGTTTTAAAAGCGGTGGCGCGAACGGTCTTGCGGGATGTGTTGTGTGTGTGCGCTACAAATGGGACACTGCGCGCTCGGGTGACTTCAGTGAGCGCGTGCGCGCCCGCACACGTTATAGGGAACAGTGTTTGTGAGTAAGTTTGCAGATATTGTTCTTCCTTTGAGATTGTTATTAAAAAAAGGATTTAAGTTTCAATGGACAAATGAACATACTGTGGCATTTAAAGCAGTTAAAGAATCCATTATAGGATGTAAACCATTAACTGCATATTCACAAACTGTGACTAATATATTTACAGTATAGTTACAGTAGATGCCAGTGGTACAGGACTAAGAGGTGCGTTGAGTCAGTTGAGAAGAGGTATTGAGAATACTATTGCCTTTGCGTCAAGACTACTTACAATTACTGAAACCAAATACTCCACTATAGAGAGAGAAGCCCTGGGGTGTGCATGCGTAGTTGAGCATTTAAAGACATATTTATGGGGTAAACCTTTTAAACTTAAAAGGATCACAAACCAATAATATCATTATTGTCCAAGAATGGAGCGGGAAAAGCGTTGTCTAGGTTGATAAGGCTGCTGGCGAAATTGCATGAATATAATTTCACAGTAGTATACATACCCGGAGTACAGAATCTTCTGGCAGATTGTTTGTCTACATTGGCTGGTAATGTTGTACCTGATGATGAATTGATTGCACATGAGGAGTGTGTGGTTGCCACCATGGAATATGTACTTTCCATGGGACAAGCAATTTCCAAAGAAAAATGGATGAAAGCTACATTGGATGATGAGACTATAAAATTACTGAAAGAATATATTGTTAAAGGATGGCCGTTAGAGAAGCATTTATCTAAAAAATTGTGTGTTTATTGGAAAGTCACACATGATCTTTTGCTGGCAAATTATGATGTGTTGAAAGGTAAAGTATTTGTTCCTCCAATTGGTATTAGAAAGAAGTTGGTGTCTATTGCTTATCTGGGCATCAAGGGCAAACCAATACAGTCAAAAAAGTAATTGATCAGTTTTGGTGGCCGTATATGGATACTGATATTATTTGTTTTGTAAAGGACTGTTCAGTGTGTGCAGATTCAGACAAAGTGCTTAAAACACAACAAATCACCCATTTACATACTTCTGTTCCAGAAAAGCCATGGAAAAAGTTGGCTATTGACGTTTTAGGCCCTTATGAAGGAATCTTGAATGGCAAAGCTTTTATTGTAGTGGTGATAGATTATTTTTCAAAATGGGTGGATGTAAAATGAGTTTCGCGTGTTGATTCTGATACCATCATTGAATTTTTACCGGAGTTGTTCAGGACGGAAGGTTTACCTGAGTATATAGTGTCAGATAATGGCACACAGTTTACGACTAGTTGGTTCACATCATTCAACATGTGAAGACGGCGTTATATTCACCAAATATGAATGCTTTAGTTGAAAGATTCAATAAAACTTTGGATTAAGGGATTCAATTGGCTCTTAAAGCACGCATTAATGTCAAAAAACATGTAGCAGATCCTACTTGGTCTTATCATTGTACACCACATTGTACAAAGAAAATTTTCACCGTTTCTCTTGCTTAAGGTAAGGAAACATAGACAGGAGTTGAATCCCAGTTGGTTAAAGCCCAAAAAGAATATGGTTGATCTAAAAAAAATGTACAAAATGGTGAATGAAAATTGTATGAAAAAGGAAAGGAACATGGTGAATGGGATAGTCTGCAAACAAAAACGGTTGAGTGTAGGTGATAAAGTAAAATAGAAGCTACCTATGCATGTGAAGAAAGGATATTCCAAGTTTTCTGGGGTATTCGAAGTTTTGAAACTGGGAAGAACACCTGCCTGTTTAAGTAATGGTTCTTTGTGGAGTTTATCCAGGTTGGCCAAGGTCAATGTTAATTCACATAAAGAGTGTAATGATTACAATGATCCTGATTTTGTTAGTGATACAGTGGAAGTTAAAAATGTTGGAACACAAAGTCATACTTTAAATGGGTTATCACATGGTTCTAAATTGCAAATAGAAATGTTTCCCTAAAAGTTTTGAAATTTTTGTATTGTATTAACTATGCAAGTTTATTGTGACTTAGTGTGCAGTGAGTTTACAGTATATATTTCATGCGTATATTTTTAGTATTCATTTATCTTATTATTTTATATTATTATTATTTTGTTTTGCGTTTTTGTTTATAAGGAAGTAAGGCATGTAGTAATGTAGAAGAATGTTAAATGTGAAAGAATTCTGGGCAGATTGCGTGCACTGTAATGTACAGTCTAGCTTGGCAGTCAGCTTTGTAATGTCATGGTGTTTAGCTTTAAGTCATGTTCTTAATTCTAAATGTGGGAGATAGCAGTTGCTTGTTGTTAGACCTGGCACTATTGGCGTGGGTCTCCCTTCCATTTTTCGCTGTTGCCTCATGTGTTTTTGCTGGTTATAGATGCTTTGGGCACTGTGCCACTGCTATTCAGTGCCACAGTGCAAGTGCTCCCTATGGTAAAATTGATGTATGGATTAGTGACTCCATGTTTGGCCTATTTGATTCACTATCAGACCCTAGTACAGTGCACTGGTTGTGCCCAGGGCTCGTGACTCAAATGCTGCTGGTGGGATTGCAGCACTGGTTGGTCCCACAGGAGCAGCTTGTAAAGTGTGTCTCAGGCCTGCCATTGCAGAGCCTGTGGGCAGTCTAGTACTGCCATGTCGACCTGGTAAGTGCACCCACTTACCAGTCCCCAAACCTTCCCCTTCCTGCATATTAGTCACCCCTATGGTAGGCCCAAGGGCAGGGTGCATTGTAAGTATAAGGTAGGACATGCCCTGGTGTGTGTGGCATGTCCTAATAGTGAATTACAGCCATTTTCGTTTTTCACTATTGCAAGGCTACCTGTTCCCCATAGGCCAGAATGGGCAGTTTGATTATTACATCTTATAAACCTAACTGACCCCGGGAACATGGTAGAAAAACGAATTTAGTATGCCTGAACTCAGAATGATAAAATACATCTTTTAGTAAAGTTAGTTTTAACATTCTGTGTTTGAAAATACCACTTTTAGAAAGTAGGTATTTTCTTGCCTAACTATCCAAGCCTGACTCTGCTAGGTTGTGTATTCCTTGTCTGGAGTTTGAGTGACAGGGGCTGGGGAATTCTAGGAGGCAAGGTGAGTCAGCACAGGGCTGAATAGAGAGATCTCCATGTAGAGTGGTGGGAGGAGTTGCACCTGGGACCTGAATAGGGCTGTGCCTTCCCTCCACAATGCTGGCTCCACCTCCTGTGGTGCGTCTGATGTCCCTGGCCTACACTGTGAAAGGAAAGAAGGAGTCTTGTCAACAAAGTGCTCCAGGACTGACCAGAACTGGTTTAGACTAAGCAAAGGCTTCTCTGCCTTCAGAGACAAAGGATTTTGGTGTATAAAAGAGGGGACCCAGACCCCAGAACTTTAGATCACTTTGGGAAACAAGAAGAACCTTTGCTGAGGAGAGGAACCAGAGAAACTGAGTAAGAGACTATCCCTAAGCTGAGTGCTGTTTGGGGGATTCGCCTGCAGTGGTTGCCTAACTGCCAAAGAAAGGAGAAAGGACTTTGTGCTACTTTCAATTCAACTTGTAAAGGATCTCCAAGAGCTTGAGAGAGAGCTTGCCTCCTGCTGAAGTCTCAGGGACAACAGACTTCACCCACCAGCTCCCCAAGAGTTCTTTTGAAGTGCCTGCTGTTGTGTTGGGCCTTCTGAGGGACTGCGTGTCGCAAGGAGCTGGAAGCGCGACTCACGAAGAAGAAGCGTGACACCGCCGCTGTCGTCGCATCACTGAAGAAGGGTGTCGCCGCTGCCGCTGTCGCTTCGCAGAAGCGCCTCGCATCGCTGGAGAAGAGTGTCGCAGTCGCATCAGATGCCGTCGCATCATCGGAGAAGCGTGTCGCCGCCGCAGCCACTGTCGTCGCACACTGAGGAAGGGTGTCACCGCTGTCGCATCGCATTGCCGAAGCGCCTCGCATCACCAGAGAAGATTGTCGCCGTCGCATCAGACGCCGTCGCATTACCGGAGAAGCGTGTCGCAGGGCCTGTCGTGGCTCAGAACAATCGTTGAGTCGCCGCACGGCCGTAAGGCGTGCACGCATCGTGTCGCATCAAGAAGAAGATGCCATTTCTGTTTCATTGCACCGGATCTTCATCGCATCACGGCGCTGCTTGTCGCATCGCCACGGAAGCGCAGTAAGAAACCGACGCATCACCTCCCCACGCGGAGAAGAACCGACGCATCCCCTACGCAGCAGTAGGAACCCGACGCATCACCGTTCTTGCATGTAAGGAACCGACGCATCACCTTCCCTGCAACACTTTCATTGTATAGCGTTACGCATCCTAAGGTACATTGAACTCAAAGTGTCGCATTTACCATCTAAAGAGAACTAAGCTATTTCTATCATTTTGAAGTACAGTATTGTGGATTTTTGTCGTTTGTGGTCTTGTGTTAAATCTATATAAAAGATACTTATTTTTAATATACAACCTGTGTGGTGTCCATCTGTAGTGTTGTCAATATATTACTGTATGTGTTCACAAATGCTTTACACACTGCCTCTGAGACAAGCCTGCCTGCTCGTGCCAAGCTACCAAGGGGGTGAGCAGGGGTTATTTTAGTAGTGTATACCCCTTACCCTGACTAGAAGCAAGGGTCCCTATTTGGTCAAAGGTACCTACCTCTGCCAACTAGAGACCCCCAGTTCAAACATTGGTGGTCAGCGGTGGGGATTCTGGACTTGCATTTGTGACTCATGTACAGTGATTGGTGAACACTACTACTGAGTGCAGACCAAACGCGACCACATACATTTTGGTAGATTGTTTTCCCTGAGATTTTCTATTTTTGCCAAGAACTGCCAAGTTTAACCACAATGGATAAAGCAGCATCCATAGCATCTGTTGATTTTGATTGTGAAGAGGAGAAACTGGAATGCTACAATGTGAAACAGCTAAAGCACTTCTGCAGGAAATTTAAAGTTGCTATGACCGGTCTCACCAAGAAGGATGAGTTCCAAAGGGCGCTGGGGGCCTGGGTCGAAGCAAGGAATACCCCTGAGAATGAGGAGGGGGCTGAGAATGCAGATGAGCAGCTGGAGGGGCCATTGGGTCCAGAGGGGAGGAGAGCAACTTCCCCAGCAGGTAGCAGTGTTTCTGCCAAAGGCCTGTCCCCAGAAGAGCTGGAGGACAGGGAGAGGAGTAGGATGCATGAGCTGGAGCTAGCAAGAATGAATGGGCAGTTAGAAAGTAAGAAATTGGCCCTAGAGGAAAAAAAGATGCAGCTGGAGCATGAGAGAAGTTTGAGGGAGTTGGAATTGAAAGCGAGGAGCTTAGATATTACTCCCTCTGGTGTCAGCACACCGTCCATGCCTGTAGAAGCAAGAGTGTATATCCCTAAAGATGTGGTAAAAGAGTTTTTCAAAAATGATGACATTGGGCCGTGGTTCAAGGCCTATGAGGTAGCCATGCCCTCCCACCGGGTCCCTGAGAAGGATTGGGGAGCGGGGTTGTGGGGACGGTTCCTTAGCGAGGGGCGAGACACATTGTTAGACTTGCTCTCTGAAGTCCATAATTCTTATAGCCACATGAAAGATGCATTGATGTCCAGGTATGGGTTGACTCCTGAATTGTATAGGCAGAGGTTCAGGAATTGCAAGAAGATAGAGGGCAGTACCTGGGTAGAATATGTCACTTTTTTCTGCAGAGCACTGGCTGGTTGGGTGAAGGGTAGCAAAGTAAATGATTTTGAGGCGCTCTTTGATTTAATTGCATCGAAGCACTTGTCAAGTAATTGTTTTCCAGAGCTACGCCAGCACCTGATTGATAGTAGGCTGACTAACCCTAGGAAGCTTGCTGAGGAGGCAGACCGCTGGGTGAGCACCCGGGTCCACAAGGGTCACGTGGGAGACTCCGCCAAAGGTGGGCAGGGTCCCCAGCAGAAGAGTGGGGGGACAAGGGTAAACAGAGGGAGTTCCAGAGAGGGCCCCAAAGTAATTCCCAAGGGAACCGACGGAAAGGTTCCCAGCCTCCCCCTGAGAAGAAGCAAGGGGCCCCTTGACCTGTTTTAAGTGTGGCCTAGTGGGTCACGGTTCATGGGATCCCCAATGTCCCCAGTTTGGGAAGACAGCACCCACTGGTGCTCCGCCCCGGCAGATGGTGAGTGTAGCCCTGGGGGAGGAGATGAGTGCCCAACGTGGGTGGAGTCCCGCAGAGATGTCCCTTGTCTCTTTAGGAGACTGTGAGGTGGTCCCCAGGACCCAACTGCCTGATAACACTAAAAAGTACAGGCAGTGGGTGACCATCAATGGCCATAGAGTGGAGGCTCTTCGAGACACAGGAGCCAGTGTGACAGCTGTCAAGTGTCACCTGGTGTCTGAAGAGCAGGTTGTCCCCAAAGCATTTTACCCAGTTGTTGCCGCCGCTGACAACATAGAGAGCCACTGCAAGGTGGCTCAGGTTCCCTTTGAGTGGGGGGGGTCTCTGGTACTCTTCAAGTAGCTGTGAGGCCAGCCATGCCTGTTGACTGTTTGTTGGGGAATGATTTGGAGAGCTCACCTTGGGCTAAGGTGGAGCGAAGTGCTCATTTGGAGATGTTGGGTCTGCCTGACTGGGCGTGTGTGACAACACGGTCCATGGAGCCTGAGAGGGGGGCCCAGGTGCCTGCCTTAAAGAGAAGAGGCAGGGGGCATGGGAAACGGGCCCCCGAAGTTCCCACGGTCCAGGAGGAGGTAGACCCTGAGGGGGATGCCCTGGAGCCTACAGGGGAACAGGTAGCTGAACTGGGGGACCTGCCTGAGCTGACCCATTGGCAGCAGGAAGGAGGACCCTCCAGGGAAGAGTTCTGTGAGGAGCAGAACAAGTGCCCTTCTCTTGTGGGTTTGCGGCATCAGGCTGCAGACCAGGCAGCAGGTGATCAGTCTGGATCACATTGGATCTACTGGGAGAATGATCTCCTGTATACTGAGCCTAAGGTTGCTGAGCCTGGGTCAGCCCGTGTGCTGGTGGTACCCCAGCGCTTCAGAGCCTTCCTACTGGGGATGGCTCATGATGTGCCGTTAGCAGAACATTTGGGGCAGGACAAGACCTTTGAGAGGCTTGTCACCCACTTTTACTGGCCCCAAATGCGCAGGAGTTCAGATACTCATTGCAGGACCTGTCAGACTTGCCAGGCAAGTGGAAAGAGTGGGAGGAAGCAAAAGGCTCCTCTCCAGCCATTCCCTGTGGTCAGCACCCCGTTTGAACGGGTGGGTATTGACATTGTGGGGCCACTGGATCCCAAGACAACCATGGGCAACAGGTTCATCCTGGTCTTGGTGGACCATGCCACCCGGTACCTGGAAGCCATCCCTCTCAGGACAGTGACGGCCCCCGTGGTGGGACGAGCACTGATGGGAATTTTCTCCTTTGTGGGGTTCCCTCGTGAGGTGGTGTCTGACCGAGGTACAAACTTCATTTCCAAGTATATGAAGTCCCTGTGGCAGGAGTGCGGTGTAACTTATAAGTTCACCACACCTTACCACCCCCAAGGAAATGGGTTGGTATAGAGATTCAACCGGACCCTAAAAGGCATGATTATGGGTCTTGAGGAACCTATGAGGCATAAGTGGGACGTCCTGCTACCATGCCTGCTGTTTGCATACCGTGAGGTGCCACAGAAATCTCTAGGGTTCAGCCCCTTTGAGCTTCTCTATGGTCACCCAGTGAGAGGACCTCTGAGTCTGGTCAAGGAAGGCTGGGAGCAATCTCCCAGGAAACCTCCCCAGGATGTATATAGCTACAGGCTGGCCTTCAGGAACCAGACTAGGCGTTTCAGGCAACTCGCTGAGGCGAATCTGGAAGCCAGCCAGGAGGAGATGAAGCAGTGGTACGACCAGAATGCCACTCTGGTAGAGCTTCAGCCTGGTCAGAAAGTGTGGGTCATGGCCCCAGTGGAGCCTTGTGCGCTCCAGGATAAGTGGACCAGACTATTTGAGGTGGTGGAGCGCAAGAGTCCTGTTACCTACTTGGTGGACTTGCGGTCTCCCAGGAACCCCTTGCGGGTCCTGCATGTCAACCACCTGAAGCCCCACTTGGAGAGGTCCGAAGTGGGCATGCCCTTAGCGACAGATGCTAGAATAGAGGAGGAGACTGAGCCTCTCCCTGACCTCCTGTCGGCGACAGAGCGAGATGGGTCAGTGGATGGTGTGAACCTCTCTTCCACCCTGACCCCTGAGCAACAGAATGACTGTCACCAGTTGCTGGGGCAGTTTTCTGATCTGTTCTCCCTGATTCCCAGTGTCACTGATTGGTGCGTCCATGATGTGGACACTGGAGACAGTCCTCCTGTTAAGCACAAACCTTACAGGGTAACTGACAGGGTGAGAGCTTGCATCAAGGAGGAGGTCTCCAAGATGTTTGCCTTAGGGGTGATTGAGTCCTCTAACAGTCCTTGGGCCAGCCCAGTGGTCTTGGTCCCAAAGGCTGCCGCACCGGGTGCCACGCCAGAACGCCGGTTCTGTGTGGACTACCGAGGACTCAATTCAGTCACGAGGACTGACGCGCACTCCATCCCCAGAGCTGATGAGCTCATCGATCGGTTAGGGGCTGCCCGGTACCTCAGCATGTTTGACTTAATGTCTGGGTACTGGCAGATCGCCTTGACTGATGGGGCAAGAGAGAGGTCAGCATTCTCCACACCAGATGGGCACTACCAGTTCCGGGTTATGCCCTTTGGGTTGAAGAATGCCCCTGCCACCTTTCAGAGGTTGGTCAACCAGGTGTTGGCTGGACTGGAAGAGTTCAGTGCCGTCTACCTGGATGACATCGCAGTGTTCAGCGCCAGTTGGGAAGAACATCTGCGCCACCTCTGGGAAGTGTTCATGGCGCTGCGGAGGGCAGGCCTCACGATCAAGGCGAGTAAGTGCCAGATCGGGCAGGGTTCCGTGGTGTACTTGGGACACCAAGTTGGGAGCGGCCAGGTGGCGCCCCTACAGCCCAAGATTGAGACCATCCTGGCTTGGGAACCCCCCAAGACCCAGACAGAGGTGAGAGCCTTTTTAGGACTCACTGGGTATTACAGGAGGTTTGTCAAGGGGTATGGCAGCATCCTTGCACCCTTGACAGAGCTGACTTCCAGGAAGCAGCCCAAGAAAGTGATTTGGACTGACACCTGTCAGAAAGCTTTTGAGGCCCTGAAAACTGCCATGTGCACAGCGCCCGTGGTCCTGGCACCCAACTTCTCAAAAGAGTTTATCGTTCAAACAGACGCTTCAGAGCATGGTGTGGGGGCTGTTTTGTCACAGATAAATGAGGAGGGCCTAGATCAACCTGTAGCCTTCATCAGTAGGAGGTTACTTCCACGGGAACAGAGGTGGAGTGCGATTGAGCGTGAGGCATTTGCTGTGGTCTGGGCACTGAAGAAGTTGAGACCATACATGTTTGGGACTCACTTCCGGGTTCAGACAGACCACAGGCCCCTCAGATGGTTGATGCAAATGAGGGGTGAGAATCCAAAGCTGTTGAGGTGGTCCATTTCCCTACAGGGGATGGACTTCATGGTGGAACACCGCCCTGGTACAGAACACGCCAATGCTGATGGTCTGTCCAGATTTTTCCGCCTTAGTGATGAGAACTCCCAGGAGGTAGGGTAGTTCTCCCCACATTTCATCTGGAGGGGACACGTGTTAGACCTGGCACTATTGGCGTGGGTCTCCCTTCCATTTTTCGCTGTTGCCTCATGTGTTTTTGCTGGTTATAGATGCTTTGGGCACTGTGCCACTGCTATTCAGTGCCACAGTGCAAGTGCTCCCTATGGTAAAATTGATGTATGGATTAGTGACTCCATGTTTGGCCTATTTGATTCACTATCAGACCCTAGTACAGTGCACTGGTTGTGCCCAGGGATTGTGACTCAAATGCTGCTGGTGGGCTTGCAGCACTGGTTGTGCCACCCACAGGAGCAGCTTGTAAAGTGTGTCTCAGGCCTGCCATTGCAGAGCCTGTGGGCAGTCTGGTACTGCCATGTCGACTTGGTAAGTGCACCCACTTACCAGTCCCCAAACCTTCCCTTTCCTGCATATTAGTCACCCCTATGGTAGGCCCAAGCGCAGGGTGCATTGTAAGTATAAGGTAGGACATGCCCTGGTGTGTGTGGCATGTCCTAATAGTGAATTACAGCCATTTTCGTTTTTCACAATTGCAAGGCTACCTGTTCCCCATAGGCCAGAATGGGCAGTTTGATTATTACATTTTATAATCCTAACTGACCCAGGGAACATGGTAGAAAAACGAATTTAGTATGCCTGAACTCAGAATGATAAAATACACCTTTTAGTGAAGTTGGTTTTAACATTCTGGGGCCGATTCCGATCTCGGTCGGAGGCGCACCCAATACCATTCGGTCGGGAAAAAAGCCATGCGAAAGCCAGTTTCCCGACCGATCCGTACAGCACACCGAACGAGCAAGTACGATGCGCACAACAGCAAAAATTCCGGCCGAGCCGTACTCACCCAAACCAGGTCCTGTTCTCCGACCGAGGCGAATCCGGAAACGCCGAATCGAGTCGCACAGAAGGGAAAATGCAGCCCCGTCCGGCCGGACAAGTACGATGCGCTTCCCGTACGCGCCGAACCCGTCGCTACGCACGGCACGTCAAAGCATCCGGGAGAGGCGCACATAAGCTCCGAATCGCGCCACAACACGATCCACGGCTACGAGACGAACACGGCACCGACGAGGACGACGCGAAGCGACGAAGCGACGAGGACGACGCGAAGCAACGAGAAGGACGAAGCGACACGAACCAACCATGAATCCCTTCGTCCCGATCATACCAATATTCTACATCTACTACCGGAACAGGCACGGACGCGTACGGCGCAGAAGGTAAGTCAGACACCAACCACAAAACACATACAACACGTACACGACACATCACACACATACACGGGGAATCTGAATATACTTACACCAGCAACAGCAGCACCATAGGGGCGGGATGCCCATCACCAATGCCACATATGCACACAGGGGCCTGAATGCGCGCCACCATCCCAACCCAGGGGGCTGGATGCCTACCACTACTACCACCCTTACCAGGGGGCAGGATGCCTACCACTACTACCACCCTTAGCCAGGGGGCAGGATGCCCACCACTACTACCACCCTCACCCACGGGGGCAGGATGCCTACCACTACTACCACCCTTAGCCAGGGGGCAGGATGCCCACCACTACTACCACCCTCACCCACGGGGGCAGGATGCCTACCACTACTACCACCCTCACCCAGGGGGGCAGGATGCCTACCACTACTACCACCCTTAGCCAGGGGGCAGGATGCCCACCACTACTACCACCCTCACCCACGGGGGCAGGATGCCTACCACTACTACCACCCTCACCCAGGGGGGCAGGATGCCTACCACTACTACCACCCTTAGCCAGGGGGCTGGATGCCCACCACTACTACCACCCTCACCCACGGGGGCAGGATGCCTACCACTACTACCACCCTTAGCCAGGGGGGCAGGATGCCTACCACTACTACCACCCTTAGCCAGGGGGGCAGGATGCCCACCACTACTACCACCCTTAGCCAGGGGGGGCTGGATGCCCACCACTACTACCACCCTCACCCACGGGGGGCAGGATGCCTACCACTACTACCACCCTTAGCCAGGGGGGCAGGATGCCCACCACTACTACCACCCTTAGCCAGGGGGCAGGATGCCCACCACTACTACCACCCTCACCCACGGGGGCAGGATGCCTACCACTACTACCACCCTTAGCCAGGGGGCAGGATGCCCACCATTACTACCACCCTTAGCCAGGGGGCAGGATGCCCACCACTACTACCACCCTCACCCACGGGGGCAGGATGCCTACCACTACTACCACCCTTAGCCAGGGGGCAGGATGCCCACCACTACTACCACCCTTAGCCAGGGGGCAGGATGCCCACCACTACTACCACCCTCACCCACGGGGGGCAGGATGCCTACCACTACTACCACCCTTAGCCAGGGGGCAGGATGCCTACCACTACTACCACCCTCACCCAGGGGGGCTGGATGCCTACCACTACTACCACCCCCACTCATAGGATGGACAATGCATGACACAACAAGCACACCACAACCTAGGGAATGCAAGATTAAGACATCCCCCCACCACCATGACAAGCGTGTGTAGGCTGTGTCAAATGCCTACAACACCGAACATGACTTTCAACATACAATGTGACCCCCTAGCACATGTGCCACACATATATGTGTGTGGCACCCACAATGCAAGCAGCCCATGACCATTGTGGCAATGGGGCCTAAACCCCCATCATCACAGTGACCAAAAGGTAAGTGTGGGGTCCATAGCTGAAGCACATTTTGACCATTGTGGCAATGGGGTCTAAACCCCCATCATCACAGTGACCAAAAGGCAAGTGTGGGGTCCATAGCTGAAGCACATTTTGACCATTGTGGCAATGGGGTCTAAACCCCCATCATCACAGTGACCAAAAGGCAAGTGTGGGGTCCATAGCTGAAGCACATTTTGACCATTGTGGCAATGGGGTCTACACCCTCATCATCACAGTGACCAAAAGGTAATTGTTGACAAAGAAAGAGCTGCAACTGCCAAACTGCATGGATCATTCCTGGTCACAGAACCAAAAACTCATCTGTGGCAAAGTAGTGTATGTGTCCCATTGCAACATAAATTGGGGGAGCCAAATACTGCAGTGCAAATGAAACATTCCTTTGGCCATGTGCAGACAAACAACACCCATGGGGGCTGAGACCGTCAACAGTCATCAATGACACAATGACAGAAGTGACCATCAGAATGCAGAACCACATATTTGCACCAATGGGCACACAAATGCAGATACCCTGTGGAGACAGCAGATGTGAGGTGAACAGATACCATACCATGGCAGCAATGGGACACACAAACCATGATCACTGTGCTGACCGATGACCTAGGAGTCCCAGGGACAGCAGGGGAAACACACCAAACAACATACAGCCAATGGCACACCCAAGATATGCCAATGCAGTGGTGCAGATGCACAAACACAAACAGGCAGACCAACACTGTCATCATACACAGCAGGTGAGGGGTGGGGGTGCCAGTATCCCCAGGCAACCACACAACACATGAGGAGAGCTGAATACCAATCATACAGATGTGCATACACTGCCACACTAAGGTAACTCATGGATCCAAATCCCCTATGTGGGCAAGCAGGCATTGTCAGGTGAGAGGGAGCACAAAACACACATGTCACACAGGCACGTAGGAACAACAACTGACACAGCAAGTCACAGACACACCACAGCACCACCCCCAGGGCCCCCACAATGTGGTGACCCTGGGCTGAATAAAAATACCACTGTGATGACAAAGCTAAATGTCGTTCACACTGTGAACCACAGTCAGGTGTCCTGAGCAACAAACTACCATCACACCTACACAAGCACAAATCAATCAGCATGGCCAGTAAGCCAAGGCCAACATGGAGGCAGGGGCCTAGCCGGGCAACAACTCTCATCTGCACACACTCAACACCACACCCCTCGACCTCCAACAATGTGCAGCAGTGAAGTACACATGCACTGGTGACATTGCACATGCACCCATGACTATTCCAGGGTGGTGGGTGGGAACCAAGGTGTAGAAACACATCACACATGGACACTCAACAAGACTCCTGAATGTCTGACACACTGCACACTACGCTGTACATGGACATGACGGCAATACCACACCGACCAATGGGATCCCAGCCACAGTCACACACCAATGAAGAAGCCAAGGTCACCCACAAAGAACACACATAGACAACAACCAACATTGCAGCCCGGACCCTGAGGAGTGCCATCAGTCACACACACAACGTGTCACAATCACTGAAAGATAACACAAACTGGAACTCACATGACAGGGGCAAACAACAAGTGCCAAGGGGAAACCTGACTGTGACCCATCTGCGTCTGCACACAAACTCAGCCCTGACAGCAAACACACCTATGGGTGACACCCTGATGACCAGTAATGTGCCATGCACCCACATCACAGAGAACACAGGGAGAAGACTTTGGGGGAACATAGCTCAAGTCAGCAAGCATCACAAACAGGTACAACACTAGGGATCACAGCATGCGCAGATGAATGAAAGTGAACACACAGACATGCACATACAACACACACCTTGGGCGCAGGCAATGTCACACGTGTACACACTGCCATGAGGGGACTCCACTCCTGTGTGAGGAAAGCTGTGCCATATGTTGCCTCAGTAGGGCCCCATCATGTCAGCTGAGCACTTGGTCACACAATCAACAATTAGCACCAAATGAGGGCTCCCATCACATCAGCCTGGTCATGGATGTGCCAACGGAATCATCAGCACAGATCCAACACACTTGTATAGCAATGTTGCACTGACTACACGGATGAGTCCCTCCCCATTGATGCCCAAACCTGCATGTCCACTGGAGATGGCAACACGGTCAGGGAAGTAGACAAATGCAACGATGGCAGGCACAACAGATGTGCAGGGGTGGAAGCCACAGATATGAAATTGCCAATGTAAGTAGGAAACCCATTGCCAAATACTGAACACATGACACCCTCAGATGCTGCTATTGATGACATGGATACACCACATGATAGGACACATTCCCCCTGGACCACATGGGTTCCTGCACAGTAACACTTCATAATCATGATACCAGATATCACCATCACTGCAGCAAGGGCATGGTTAGCTGCACCAACAACATGTACATCTGAAACATGAGCACTAGAGAAAAGAAAGTTGCTTTATTCAGCATATGTGTTGTTTGATAACGACGTCCAGAAGAAATTAGAGCAAAGGCCAATGGCCAGTCCATTGTCAAAGTTCAAACAGGGTGACACTGGCAGATGTCACCCTACGCATGCCTGCACAAAACCAGGGACAATCCACTAGGAGGGGCAACCGGGGGGCAGGCCAGGCACCGCAGGGACAGGATCAGGGCTCACCAGGGGGAGTCAGGGAAGGGGTGGTGGGTGCTGGAGAGCCACTGACAACTGCAGTGGAGGTGTCTGACATGGTGTGTGCCGGCACAACTGGGGGCATGACTCAGATGTCGTGGGTGCCGGCACAACTGCAGTGGACCCTGCAGATGGGGTGGACAGGTCCGCCACTGCAGTGCCCAAGTCAGACAGGGCGGTAGTGGACTCCACTGCAGTGCCTACCTCCAGGGGAGGAGAATGGGGAACAGGCAAGGTGGGTTGGACAGAGGGGAGGACACCCTCACCACATCAGTGGCACAGACAAGCGCAGCGGGGGTGTGGTGCTGGGAGAGCAAGTGGCAGGGGGAGAAGGCCGGATCCTCTTGGGGATGGTATATCTGTGGGTGGGGGAACCTGGGGCAGGGTGTGGTGGGGGCACCTGTGCAGTGGGGGCCTGAGGGATGGAGGACGGAGACCTTGTGCCTGAGCTGCAGGGCGGTGGCGGGGTCTTGCTCTTACCACTCCGGGGGGACTTGCGGGTGGGGGCCTCAGTCCGTCTGCGCCTGGGGGAGGGTGTCCGGGGGCGAGGGGCACTCTGCTCCGTGTGGGTGGGCTTCCTCTTCCCCCGGGATGCTGGAGCAGCTTCATCGGTGGGGAAGAGGCCGAGGTCACAGAGGAAGAGCTGCTGTGACTTTGGGGTTGCATGTGAGGCAAGGGAGGGTGCTTTGGAGGGAGAGGGAACTGAGGACTGCGCAGTGCATGTGGATGCGTGTGTGTGTTCCAGGGCCCCATCCCCTGTGAGTCTGGCTTCAGTCCCCTGAATGTGCGTGCGTGTGCGTTTTGTCATTGGCGTGTGTGTCAGTGTGCTGGATGTGTGTGTGCTGGTGTGTGCCTGTGCCGGTGTGTGTGTGCTTGGGACGGGTAAGGTGCTGGGGAGTGTGGATGGAGCAGAGGCAGGAGGGGTGAGGGACCGTTTGAGGAGGGACACTGCTGCCGTCAGGGAGGAGTCCATGGACCTATTGCCCCTCTGTAGGTCAGACATGCCCGATGAGATGCCCTCCATGAACGACACCAGCTGAGTCAACAGCGCGGTGTGCGCATGGAGGACACTCAGCATGGCTGTCTGCCCTACATGGAGCTGGCGAAGGAGGTACACAGACTCCTCACTCAGGGCAGCAGGGGACACAGGGGCAGGGGGTGCAGTGCCTGGCCCAAAGGAAACACGCTCCCGGACATGGGAGCCTCCACGGACCTGGGGAATGGGAGCCGATGGGAGGGCGGTGGTGGTGCTGGTGGTGGCGGGGACAGCAACACTAGCTGGGGTGTGGTGGCTGCTGACACCCGCCTCCACAAGGGAGTCATCCTCCGAGTTGCTCTGGTCCTCAGCTGAGGTGGATGCTGCTGAGGACTCCTCGGTGTGGCTCCCCTCGCCCTCCGTGCCACTGGGTCCCTCCGACCACTCCTCGGCTGCTGACCCAGTCTGGCTCTCCGGCTCCTCCTGGTCCGTGGAGCTGTCCCCTTCCGTGGCCGTGGATGTATCTGCAAACAATGGGGATACAGACAGACATCAGTCACCTGCACATAACGCACACACCACTGTGAGCACAGCACATCACAGAGCAAGCCCTGGCATCATCAGTTGTACATTGCTAAAAGTGCCCTAACTGAACAGGAGAAGTCAATTGTCAGTCTGATGCCAAGCATGGCACTCACATCCCACATGGCCTTGCACCCATCTGTCTGGTGTCTGTTGGATTGCAACACCCCAGTGTTGACACATGCACCAAGTACACAGTAGTTGGACAGTGCAGAGGACACGGTGTGGACACATCACAGCTCTTGCCACTGAGTCAGTACAGGTTTCCGGATGAAAGGGATGCCCAGAGTCAAATAGGAAATGCATGTGATGCATACCAGCGACAGACACCATGATGCACCCATGTCCTGATAGCCAGCGCCACTATGGTGTGCATGTAGCACATGTCACTCCCCTGCAGGCTCACCAATCAGTAGACACATGCCATGGCGGAGGCATGACTGCAAAGTCATACATCACTGTCTCAGTGATGTATGGCTTTGCAGCCAGACAACAACACTCTGCACTGTGTCACAATAGTAGGTCATGGGGAATGCAAGTCCTGGAGCTGCACAAGTGCACATGTACATCCCCCCCACAACACATCCTCTTAACCCTCATCTGTCCAGGTCATACCTATTGGACATATGGGAGACCTGTGACACTACCCTCTGAACCTGAGCCCCTCACACTCTGCTGTGCATGGGGAACAGCTGCCTGAACTTCACATTTACATGCCCCAGTCTGCATGGGCAGCTGATCAGACACCTATGTGTCACACAAGTATCGTCTCCTATGGTCACATCTCCAGTGGCATGCTGAGCCCCTACCAAGAAACTCCACAGCAGTCCTGGCGACTAATCTACAGCACACTGACACAGAGGCAGACACCTGAGGGGTCAAATCACTGTGCACAATGTGTCCGCTGATACACGGGAGTGGGAGTACAGAGTGTATTGTATGGCCTGGAGTAGGCATGACTGTCCAGCCCCACATGAATGAGGGATGAGCCCTGGACTGTAGGCAGCTGGCTAAGTATGTGTGACACACGTCATATACATACTCCTGGGGCCCAAACATTGTTCCCACCCGCAGCATGGGTGTGTGCCAGATACCCCAGCCACATGTGGTGGATCAGCTCAGCAATTGGACCACAGATCAAAGTAACACGCTGAATACATGTCAGAATACAGGCATTGTGTAAGCAATGGACCCACCCATGATGCCCACCACAGAGTCAGGGAAACAGATGCTGTCTCCCACCTTGAGTCAAGCAAACTGCAAGGACACAGTCCTAAGTGACAGAATTCCCTGCATGTAAGGGCCACACCTGGGTATCAGATGAGGAGTGGGCAGTGCACAATAGAGGGACATGGCTCCTGGACAACATGACTGCTGTACTGTGGCAGTTTAACCAGGCCCGAGGAGGGCACATAGCATGTTAGACAGAGTACACAGTGCAGTCTTTGACTCACCCCCTCCTTGCTGCTCTCTGGCCTTCAGCTGCCCATCCAGGTCTGGAAAGACCACCGCCAGGATCCTGAGCATGTGGGGGTCAGGGTCCGTGTTCCGCCCCTCCTGCGAGGAGGCGACAGCTTCAGCTGGACCCGTGCAATCCTCCGGGTCCAGCCCCGAAGGTCCTGCCACCTCTTTTGGCAGTTGCGGATCCGGCGCTTGTAGACCCCCACGGACCGGACAGCCCGGACGATGTCCTTCCATATCTCATGCTTCCGATGGGCAGAAGCCTGTCAGGATGACAAAGTGATAAGGCCATTACTACACATGCAACATATCCGTGCATGACACAGTTGCATATACATGTCGCAATCACAGGGGCACATGGTGTACACAGGCAGTGCACGGCTGCCCATGGACAGTTTTCCAGAAGTCACTACATGGTATCATTGCATGGGGAGTAAAACCCTGTTCAGAAGCACTGTCACTGCACCATACCTGTCCAGTGCAAGTCACCACACACTATGGGGGGTGACAACTACTCAGTGAGCCTGCTAGCCAGTGGCGTGCTGACTCTCAGCCTTGCTAGTCAGACAAAATGCACATTCAGAAAGGCAGTGCACAGAACACTCACCTGCTCCCCTGGTGTCCCATACAGCTTGCTGTACTGTGGAAGTAGGCTGTCCAGCAGGGCCTGGTTCTCCTCAAGGCTGAAGGCTGGGGCTCTCTCCACAGTACGTGCCATTGCAGGGTCCAGAGGGGCAGAGACAGCAGCAGTGCAGTGGCAGATGTCGTCCTGGAGCATGTAGTGCAGGCAAGTGGGCTCTCAGGGGAACAGGCAGCAATATATATGTGCTGCAGAGGCAGATACTGTCCCTTGTGTCCAAAGTGATAGGTCCAAGTCGTTTGCATCTTCTGAATCTGGCCAATCCATGGAATAGCAGCACCAAAACACGCCCACAGCATCCTTCAAAACTTCAACTTCATGACATACATGATTTTGCAACATTGTTGTGGGTGACAAACTGATTTTCCAGCAACCGACTCGTTCAAAATTCGAAAACGCGTCCGTTGCCAGGCAAGCCCATTGTCAATGGGTGCGCACCGATCGGTCCATTGCGGTACAACGCGCACAGGGGTACAACGCGTACCCGCACACATTGAAAGCAATGGGCCGGCCGGAGGCACCGATCGGTCCATTGCAGTTCAACGCGCACAGGGGTACAACGCGTACCCGCACACATTGAAAGCAATGGGCCGGCCGGAGGCACCGATCGGTCCATTGCAGTTCAACGCGCACAGGGGTACAACGCGTACCCGCACACATTGAAAGCAATGGGCCGGCCGGAGGCACCGATCGGTCCATTGCAGTTCAACGCGCACAGGGGTACAACGCGTGCCCGCACACATTGAAAGCAATGGGCCGGCCGGAGGCACCGATCGGTCCATTGCAGTTCAACGCGCACAGGGGTACAACGCGTACCCGCACACATTGAAAGCAATGGGCCGGCCGGAGGCACCGATCGGTCCATTGCAGTTCAACGCGCACAGGGGTACAACGCGTGCCCGCACACATTGAAAGCAATGGGCCGGCCGGAGGCACCGATCGGTCCATTGCAGTTCAACGCGCACAGGGGTACAACGCTTACCCGCACACATTGAAAGCAATGGGCCGGCCGGAGGCACCGATCGGTCCATTGCAGTTCAACGCGCACAGGGGTACAACGCGTGCCCGCACACATTGAAAGCAATGGGCCGGCCGGAGGCACCGATCGGTCCATTGCAGTTCAACGCGCACAGGGGTACAACGCGTACCCGCACACATTGAAAGCAATGGGCCGGCCGGAGGCACCGATCGGTCCATTGCAGTTCAACGCGCACAGGGGTACAACGCGTACCCGCACACATTGAAAGCAATGGGCCGGCCGGAGGCACCGATCGGTCCATTGCAGTTCAACGCGCACAGGGGTACAACGCGTGCCCGCACACATTGAAAGCAATGGGCCGGCCGGAGGCACCGATCGGTCCATTGCGGTTCAACGCATCACTGTATATGTGACTGGCATAGGTCAGCATGCCTGTCTCAGATGGACATATGCCAGCCACAGATAGCTCCCAGGGAGTGAGGGGCACACCTACATCACGACAGCCTGTCCAAACCTTATCATAAGGCATGTAAGGCTGCATTTCCTATTGTGTGTATGTTGGTGTACATG
The DNA here is from genome assembly GCA_963921515.1 of Calotriton arnoldi. Lineage (NCBI taxonomy): Eukaryota > Metazoa > Chordata > Amphibia > Caudata > Salamandridae > Calotriton > Calotriton arnoldi. The sequence goes on from CAWUFW010002733.1 coordinate 2,002,080, forward strand.
TTGTCCTGTGGGTGTCACCTGTGGGCAGCCACCCCCAGGCTGTGCACGTGTTCATGGGGACAGGATCCTGGGTGTTACGTGTACGTGACCACTGTGATGTGCAACTGTTCATATCTGTGCATGTGTCATGGTCACATTTCACAGTGGTGTTTGTGTATGTCATGTCACATACCCCGTGAGTCCCATGTGGGACGGTATGTTTGAGCCAGGGTGTCCCAGTGGCACAATAGTGATGGCCCTCCACAGTCTTTGTGCATGTAGTGTTTACAATGTCTCTGATTTCATGTGCACAATGGGAGACAGTCTCCACATCCACGTTGTGTGTGCATGGACTCTGATGTTGTGCGTGTGTGTCACAGACGTCCATGGCTGTCCTGCCATGGCAAGTGTGGCCACTACCTGTGGGGGTCATGTTTGTTTTGCTGTGGTGTACACATGATACTCCAGGTGATGCCAGTGTCCATGTGGCATTACAGGGTCCCTGGGAATGTGCCTGTCGTTGAGCTGTGGTGCCTGGGGCACATCTGTCCTCACATGTCACTGTGGGGGGTGACTGTGACACAGCATCATGATATCCAATGGGCCAACCTGGGACAAATTGATGCCACCTGTAGGACCGTGTTGACAGATGTTGGCCATGTATGTACCATACATGTCGTTCCGGTACTGCACACTTCATGTAGTTGTGCCTCATGATGATGTATGTTGGGATCTTGAGTGTGTTCAATGCCGCATATGTGGGGTGACTGACGATCTTGCTTACTTCTCCTCTGCACTGCAGGGCTCCTGCTGTCCATCGGCCATTCCCAGACCTGGCAACGATGGTGGAACGGGACAGCATCCGACGGTACCGCTTCACCAGGCAGCTGATTGAGGATTTGGCAGTGCAGTTGTCCCCACATTTGCAGCCTGGCCGGCCGTATCCTACAGCGCTGACCCCCAAGGTGAAGGTGATGGCAGCCCTACACTTCTTTGCCACCGGTACCTTCCAACATACTGTGGCGTCTGCTGGTGGGATGTCACAGACCATGTTCAGCCGTGTGCTCCGCGATGTTTTGGCGGCAATGTTGCTCTTCCTGAACCGGTACATCTATTTCCCTAGACTGCGACGACTCACTGACGTGAAGAGTGACTTTTATGCCCTGGGGAGGATGCCGCATGTCATTGGCTCCATTGATGGGACACATGTGGCTTTGGTACCACCACAGGCCCAGGAGCAGGCCTACAGGAACCGCAAGCACTACCACTCGGTCAATGCACTGGTGGTGTGTCTTGCAGACATGACCATCACACACGTGTGTGCCCGTTTCCCTGGTTCAGCACATGATGCCTTTGTGATGAGGAGTAGTCGCATCCCCAGGATGATGGCACAGATGCAGAACCAGCGTGCCTGGCTTGTCGGTGTGTACTGACTTTGTGCCATTGTGTGTGATCTGATCTGTAGTATTCCGCCCACTTTTCCAAGTCAGCTGATGTGCACTTGTCTGTCCGTAGGTGACTCGGGATACCCCAACATGCCGTGGTTGCTGACACCCCTCAGGAACCCTGTGACACCTGCCCAGATGCGCTACAATGAGGCACATGGTCGGACCAGGAGAGTGATTGAGCGGACCTTTGGTCTCCTGAAGAGCCGCTTCCGCTGCCTGGACAAGACCGGAGGGTCCCTCCCATATGCCCCTGCGAAAGTGTGCAAGATTATCATTGTCTGCTGCATGCTACACAACCTGGCAGTGCGGAAGGAGTTGCCTCTCATCCAGGATGACGATGACCAACATCCGCCACCTGTGGAGGATCCTGGCCTGGACCACGATGCCAGTGACGATGATGATGATGATGATGGTGATGGTGATGTCCGCACACAGCTCATCACCAACTTCTTTAGCTGAATGTGAGTATCCTGAGGTGTCATGTGAATGATGTGAGTTGGCATGATGTGTGGGTGGTGCTCTGGTGCTGTTGGAGTGTGTCCATGGGCTACTTGACAGGATGTGTGTTGCGATGTGTGGTGACAGGTGGGCTGTACTCCCCAACAGTGTTGACATGCTAACTTGGTTCTGGGTGGGTATCTTGTAACATGTATTGTGCATGAGTTTTGCTGATCTGTCCTGTACTGCATTGCTTTTGACTGTGTGCCATTTCTGTCCTTCACAGGGTACTTTCAGATTCGTTTGGTCAACTGTGTCCACCGACGACGTGATTGCACATCCAGGCTGGTAGCTGTTGTGTCCCTACAGGTGATGTGCGCCACACCCATGGACTTCCTTCCGTCTACAGTTGTTGACTGTGTGCCCGCTACCAGGTGGGGTTACCTTGCATCTGTAGTGGTTACGGCATGTTGCTACTGTGTAATAAACCTGTGCTTCACTTAGTGATGTGCGTTGTCTGTGGTCACACATTTGACTGCCATTTGCTTACTGCACCTGTGGGCTACTTGACTACAACTGGGAATGGGTGTGGTGTCTGTGCATTGCACCGTCTTCCCTGGCAACATCAGTGTAGGCAATGAGTCAGATGGCCTAGGTGTGTATGTGTTGTGTACCCCTGGTGGTGTGTCTCCCTCATATGTGTCACGTTGCCTGTACTCACATGCCTGTGTTGTCCTTGCTGTTGCAGTTCGCATACACAGTGTAATTTTGCAGTTCATCATCCCCATAACAGCACCCACGTTGGAATCACGACAGAGGCAAGTATGGTGTATTAGTGTGTTTATTGTGATACATCTGTGTTAATAGTGCATAGGATGGGTTGTGCTGTACATGAATCTTGCAATCCCAAGTTCCTAGGTGAATTGAAAGTCCAGGTAGACAGGATCCCCAGTATCGGGGCCACAGTTGTCTGACACATTGTTCCAACTTGTACTCCCCATGCAATGTGTGGGAGTAGTGTTGCCATCAACAGGGTGAACAGTCTGTGCACAAAGGCGAAAATCCAGAACAGGTTCAGGCTTCCTGGGAGTTGCGCTTGGCCATCAGCCTCTCACTTTTCCCTCCTCGGACGACCCCTCTTCTTGGGGGGGGCCCTCAAGTGCAGGCTGCTGCGGTGCAGGGGACTCTCCGCCAGAGTCCTCCTCCCTCCCTGTGGCAGTTGCAGTTTGTTCGGTACCAGATGTTGTTGGCACACAGGGAGGTGTGGACTGGTTGCTGTTCATCTGGCGGAGGCATTGTAAAATGTCCCTGTGCACCGCCGTCATCTCATGTAGTACATCCCACTTGGACTCCACGCGGGACATGTGGGAGTCCACACGTGACATGTGTGACTCCACGTGGGACATGTGGGAGTCCAAGCGGGCATGATGGGCAGCCTGCTGCTGTTTGATGTCTCTGAGGAGCCCCACTACCTGGCTGAGCTCTCCGGTGCTGGACTGGTACGCATCAGCTATGCGTACCAGTTGTGGGTTCTTCATTGCACACAAGCAACGTCTGCAAGCAGCGACCTCTGTCTCCCACCCCTCCCACCACCCCTGCTGACATGTGCAGTGTGTGCAGTTGCACGCACAGATAACCCTGGTCCACCTTGGGGGTTGGTGGTGGTGGTGGTGTCCATGGCCCCAGGTTGGTCCAGGGTCACTGCGCTGGTGTTGCTCCTTATTCCGTCCATGTCGGCAGGGATGGTATTCGTGGTGACAGTCGTTGGAGGGGTGGGTGCAGGGGGTGCAGCTGGTGGACCTGCTGGTGCTGCAGCTGGTGGTCCTGCTGGTGCAGCATGTTGACTTGCACCGGATGTGCCAGGTTGTTCATCGTCCGAGGAGGACAGAGGCTGTACGACGCCAGTGAGCTCGGCATCCTCTTGAGCCTGGGACTGGGACTCCTCAGCGTCTGCTGCTGTGTCCCTATCATCACCTGTTTTTGGGAGACACAAACAATGTATGTCATGTTTCTGCAGGCATCAGTGGTTGACACACCTGACAGTTGTGACTGTGCCTCGGGGTGCGGGCCTGTACATTGTATTGTCCTAAGTCGTCACAGTCAGGGGTTGATATTGGTGTGGCACATTGTCCTGCATTATTTGGGCATTTCTATGTATTCTCTGGGGTGTGAACATGGTCTGCATTGATTGTGTTTGGTTGACAGCCAGACCTCCTTCCCACCCACCCACCCAGCCAGTCAGTTATCCCACCATGGAACGTGCTTGCATTGCAGGGAGTGTAAGTTGTCTCTCAGGATGTCAGTCAGTGGTGTCCTGCTGTTTGTTGGTGCACAGTTGGCAGCAGGGCCTTGTGCTCCCCACAGCAGTAGCCAGTGTCAGCCATCTTGTGAGTCCTTCTCCACTCCCTGTGATGTGAGCATGGTTCAGGGTGGTGTTGATGGGACAGTTGTGAGGGTGAGCAATGTCTGTGACTACGACTCCCATCATGCCATTGCCTCCACCCCACTTGCCAGCATTCCCATACTTACTTGCTTTTGTGTGGAGTTCAGTGGGTGTGGGTGTGAGGGCAATGGCAAGATGGCTGACAGTGGTGTCCTGCTGTTGGTTGGTGTGCAGTACCCAGCATGCCCTTGTGCTCCCCACGACACAGCAACAGTGTCAGACATCTTTGATGGGCCTTTCCACTCTCTGTGGGATGTGCATGCGTGAGTGTGAGCTTGCTGGGCCATGTGGTGGGGGATGTAGGGCTGTGACTACGACTCCCATCATGCTATTGCCTCCACCCCCTTCCCAGCATGCCCATGCTTCCTTCCTTTTGACTCTGCTTCCCTGTGGGGTGGGCTGGCTGTGCTGACAGGATGGCTGGGAGTGTTGTCCTGGCAGTTGTTTGGCTAAGAGTCCCAGGAGTGTCCCTGTGCTTCACACAACATAACCCAGGGTGGTGGTGCTTTGTGGGATCTTGTGTTAGGATGGAGGGCATTGCATTCTACCAGGTGGGTACTGTGGAGTTTGTGTTGGGGGGGGTGAGGGGAGGTGCTGGTGACTATAGTCAGTGCTGCAAGTCCCCCTTCCCACCCAGCCAGCCAGATATCCCACCATGGAACGTGCTTGCATTGCAGGGAGTGTAAGTTGTCTCTCAGGATGTCAGTCAGTGGTGTCCTGCTGTTTGTTGGTGCACAGTTGGCAGCAGGGCCTTGTGCTCCCCACAGCAGTAGCCAGTGTCAGCCATCTTGTGAGTCCTTCTCCACTCCCTGTGATGTGAGCATGGTTCAGGGTGGTGTTGATGGGACAGTTGTGGGGGTGAGCTATGTCTGTGACTACGACTCCCATCATGCTATTGCCTCCACCCCCTTCCCAGCATGCCCATGCTTCCTTCCTTTTGACTCTGCTTCCCTGTGGGGTGGGCTGGCTGTGCTGACAGGATGGCTGGGAGTGTTGTCCTGGCAGTTGTTTGGCTAAGAGTCCCAGGAGTGTCCCTGTGCTTCACACAACATAACCCAGGGTGGTGGTGCTTTGTGGGATCTTGTGTTAGGATGGAGGGCATTGCATTCTACCAGGTGGGTACTGTGGAGTTTGTGTTGGGGGGGGTGAGGGGAGGTGCTGGTGACTATAGTCAGTGCTGCAAGTCCCCCTTCCCACCCAGCCAGCCAGATATCCCACCATGGAACGTGCTTGCATTGCAGGGAGTGTAAGTTGTCTCTCAGGATGTCAGTCAGTGGTGTCCTGCTGTTTGTTGGTGCACAGTTGGCAGCAGGGCATTGTGCTCCCCACAGCAGTAGCCAGTGTCAGCCATCTTGTGAGTCCTTCTCCACTCCCTGTGATGTGAGCATGGTTCAGGGTGGTGTTGATGGGACAGTTGTGGGGGTGAGCTATGTCTGTGACTACGACTCCCATCATGCTATTGCCTCCACCCCCTTCCCAGCATGCCCATGCTTCCTTCCTTTTGACTCTGCTTCCCTGTGGGGTGGGCTGGCTGTGCTGACAGGATGGCTGGGAGTGTTGTCCTGGCAGTTGTTTGGCTAAGAGTCCCAGGAGTGTCCCTGTGCTTCACACAACATAACCCAGGGTGGTGGTGCTTTGTGGGATCTTGTGTTAGGATGGAGGGCATTGCATTCTACCAGGTGGGTACTGTGGAGTTTGTGTTGGGGGGGGTGAGGGGAGGTGCTGGTGACTATAGTCAGTGCTGCAAGTCCCCCTTCCCACCCAGCCAGCCAGATATCCCACCATGGAACGTGCTTGCATTGCAGGGAGTGTAAGTTGTCTCTCAGGATGTCAGTCAGTGGTGTCCTGCTGTTTGTTGGTGCACAGTTGGCAGCAGGGCCTTGTGCTCCCCACAGCAGTAGCCAGTGTCAGCCATCTTGTGAGTCCTTCTCCACTCCCTGTGATGTGAGCATGGTTCAGGGTGGTGTTGATGGGACAGTTGTGGGGGTGAGCTATGTCTGTGACTACGACTCCCATCATGCTATTGCCTCCACCCCCTTCCCAGCATGCCCATGCTTCCTTCCTTTTGACTCTGCTTCCCTGTGGGGTGGGCTGGCTGTGCTGACAGGATGGCTGGGAGTGTTGTCCTGGCAGTTGTTTGGCTAAGAGTCCCAAGAGTGTCCCTGTGCTTCACACAACATAACCCAGGGTGGTGGTGCTCTGTGGGATCTTGTGTTAGGATGGAGGGCATTGCATTCTACCAGGTGGGTACTGTGGAGTTTGTGTTGGGGGGGGTGAGGGGAGGTGCTGGTGACTATAGTCAGTGCTGCAAGTCCCCCTTCCCACCCAGCCAGCCAGATATCCCACCATGGAACGTGCTTGCATTGCAGGGAGTGTAAGTTGTCTCTCAGGATGTCAGTCAGTGGTGTCCTGCTGTTTGTTGGTGCACAGTTGGCAGCAGGGCCTTGTGCTCCCCACAGCAGTAGCCAGTGTCAGCCATCTTGTGAGTCCTTCTCCACTCCCTGTGATGTGAGCATGGTTCAGGGTGGTGTTGATGGGACAGTTGTGGGGGGGCAATATGTGTGACTACGACTCCCATGATGCTATTGGCTACACTGACTTGGCCAGCATACACAGAATTCCTTCCTTTGAGTGGTCTTCACTGTGTGTTGGTGTTGTTGTGGTGGCTACATGTGTGGATGTGTGTGTTAGTTCTATTTGTGCCACTGCCTAGCTGTAGTTGTGGTTGTGTTTGTACATGTGTTGGCACAGTTGGATGTGACTTTTTTGATGGCATGTGTTGTGTTTATCTGACTGACATACACATTTTGGGATGATTCTGTTCTAGTTGCTGTGTAATTGCTATGAGTGCATGGTTTGACTCTCCCCTTGACAGTGATGTGTGTGTTTTGTGGCAGTTTATTGTGTACATTTGTTGTGTACTCACCAGGCTCTGGGATGTCCTCTAGTCCATATACGCTCACTGGCGGAAGGATGGCCCGCACCTTCTCCTCCCAGGGCCTGAGGTATATTGGCTTGGCAGGAGGGCCACTGCCGGTGTGTTGGCTGTTGATGTAGTCTTTCTTCAGCATGTCCCGTACCCTCCTGCGCACGTCATACCACCTGTTCTGGATGTCCGTCTTTGTGCGCCGACATGGTGATTGGGCGTTCACCCTGTTGATGATCCTCTCCCACATCTTGGTTTTCTGCGACATGGGGGTCTGTTGGACCAGAGTGCCAAACAGCTGTGGCTCCACCCTGAGGATCTCGTCTAGCATGACTTCCAATTCACTATCTAGGAACTTGGGATTCTTCTTGGGGGGCATGGTGATGGGTGGTGATGGTGGGTGATGTGTGTGTTGGTGTGCAGGTGAGGGTGTGTGGGTGTGTGTTGTGCTGGGTGTATGTGAGGTAGGTATTTGTTGGTGTGTTGATGGTGTGTGGCTTGTGTGAGGGATGAGCTGTGGGTGTGTGGTTGCTTTCTCTTGGGTGCTGGCAGTGAAATGGCATTTGCAAAGGCTCATGGTAGTGATTTGTGTCCTTTATATAGGTGGAGTTGTGGGTGTGTCTTTGTTCTCTGTCCCCACCCCCCCAGTATTTATTGGCTTGGTAATTGCTTGTTTGGCCTTTTTTTGGTTGATTTTTCCTTTGTGCTGTTTGTGTATGTTGGAAACGTTCTTGTGACCGAGTCGGACCCTGCATTGGTCTCGTACGGTGTTTTCCGTTTCGTTCACGCTGTGTTTGTGCAGTTTTCTATGCTGCGTACGCGTCGGTCGCGGTGTATTGTGTTGCTTCGGCTCAGTTTTGTATGCGTGTCGGTCGTACGGCTTGTCCTCCGTCCGACTCGGTCGTGTTTTTCGCGCCTTGCATCGTACTTTGCGGTTTGGAGTTGGCGGGTACGATTCGGTCGGATTTGTTCCGGGTGCGTGTCGGTCGGTTGGATTCGCGTGTTTTTCCGGCCGGATTGCTATTTTCCGAGCGGCTCGGTCGGTCGGCTTGGTTTCCTAACGTGTCGGTCGGATTTATCGCGGCTTGCATCGTACTTGGCGTGTCGGGCGCCACTGGTACGTGTCGGTCGGTAATTTTTCCGGCTCCGTGTCGGTCGGTGCTTTTTCCGGCCCGAATCGGAATCGGCCCCTCTGTGTTTGAAAATACCACTTTTAGAAAGTAGGTATTTTCTTGCCTAACTATCCAAGCCTGCCTCTGCTAGGTTGTGTATTCCTTGTCTGGAGTTTGAGTGATAGGGGCTGGGGGATTCCAGGAGGCAGGGTGAGTCAGCACAGGGCTGAATAGAGAGATCTCCATGTAGAGTGGTGGGAGGAGTTGCACCTGGGACCTGAATAGGGCTGTGCCTTCCCTCCACAATGCTGGCTCCACCTCCTGTGGTGCGTCTAATGTCCCTGGCCTACACTGTGAAAGGAAAGAAGGAGTCTTGTCAACAAAGTGCTCCAGGACTGACCAGAACTGGTTTGGACTAGGCAAAGGCCTCTCTGCCTTCAGAGACAAAGGATTTTGGTGTATAAAAGAGGGGACGCAGACCCCAGAACTTTAGATCACTTTGGGAAACAAGAAGAACCTTTGCTGAGGAGAGGAACCAGAGAAACTGAGGAAGAGACTATCCCTAAGCTGAGTGCTGTTTGGGGGATTGGCCTGCAGTGGTTGCCTAACTGCCAAAGAAAAGAGAAAGGACTTTGTGCTACTTTCAATTCAACTTGTAAAGGATCTCCAAGGGCTTGAGAGAGAGCTTGCCTCCTGCTGAAGTCTCAGGGACAACAGACTTCACCCACCAGCTCCCCAAGAGTTCTTTTGAAGTGCCTGCTGTTGTGTTGGGCCTTCTGAGGGACTGCGAGTCGCAAGGAGCTGGAAGCGCGACTCACGAAGAAGAAGCGTGATGCCGCCGCAGCCGCTGTCGTTGCATCACTGAAGAAGGGTGTCGCCGCTGCCGCTGTCGCTTCGCCTCGCAGAAGCGCCTCGCATCGCCGGAGAAGAGTGTCGCCGTCGCATCAGACGCCGTTGCATCATCGGAGAAGCGTGTCGCCGCCGCAGCCGATGTCGTCGCATCACTGAGGAAGGGTGTCGCCGCTGCCGCTGTCACATCGCCGAAGCGCCTCGCATCACCGGAGAAGGGTGTCGCCGTCGCATCAGACGCCGTCGCATCACCGGAGAAGCATGTTGCAGGGCCTGTCGCGGCTCAGAAGAATCGTTGAGTCGCAGCACGGCCGTCGGGCGTGCACGCATCGTGTCACATGAAGAAGAAGACGCCATTTCTGTTTCATTGCACCGGATCTTCATCGCATCACGGTGCTGCTTGTCGCATCGCCACGGAAGCGCAGTAAGAAACCAACGCATCACCTCCCCACGCGGAGAAGAACCGACGCATCCCCTACGCAGCAGTAGGGACCCGACGCATCACCGTTCTTGTGTGTAAGGAACCGACGCATCACCTTCCCTGCAACACTTTCGTTGTATAGCGTTACGCATCCTAAGGTACATTGAACTCAAAGTGTCACATTTACCATCTAAAGAGAACTAAGCTATTTCTACCATTTTGAAGTACAGTATTGTGGATTTTTGTCGTTTGTGGTCTTGTGTTAAATCTATATAAAAGATACTTATTTTTAATATACAACCTGTGTGGTGTCCATCTGTAGTGTTGTCACTATATTACTGTATGTGTTCACAAATGCTTTACACACTGCCTCTGAGATAAGCCTGCCTGTTCGTGCCAAGCTACCAAGGGGGTGAGCAGGGGCTATTTTAGTAGTGTATCCCCCTTACCCTGACTAGAAGCAAGGGTCCCTATTTGGTCAAAGGTACCTACCTCTGCCAACTAGAGACCCCCAGTTCTAACACTTATGGAGTTAAAAGATGGGCGGATGCTCCATTAAAGCGTCTAGATAAATATTACTTGTGGATTGTTTTTAGTACCAGAGTATGTCATACTTTTTGACAGAAATTCTAAAGAAGCTTCTCTAATAAATAAAAGACAGTATAAATACTCTGACAGATAAAATCATAGAAATAGATGAAAAGATTTTGTACACTTGGGTAGGACCCACTGGCAATGTAGATCTGAAATATTTCATGTGTTCGTGGTTTACAAAGGAAGTTTGGTAACTATGTATACTAGTTGTATTTAGCTTAGGGTCAAAATGATGCACTCCTGAAAAAAAATTTATTTTATTGTTATGAAAGACCTTTTATAATGTCTACTTGGAGAGCACAGTTGCCAGTCTTCCCTAAGTTGAGGCTCAGGCCTCAGGTTTAAGACGGGAGAAATAATTACTGCCATGCATAGATGGATAGTTGATATAACTTCAGAGGGAAGATTTTAACTTCCATTAAAATAAGACAGAGAATATCATCACTGTTCATAAAGGTGATTGTGATGCCCAAGTTACAGTGATTATCTCATCTTATTGCTGCTGTAGAGTCACCGGGATCAGCCTGATGATTGAATTTTACAAAACTTACTCTGGTCTGCTTGACCCACATCTATGAGAATGTACATAACAGCCTTATAAAAAGGTGATCTGCCTCACTCCATGACAGGGGCTTTAATAACATCACTTCCCAGGCCTTCACGCAACCATATCAGCAGAATGACTTAGGACCACTGTCAATGACAAACATGGATTATAATATCCTTAGCAAACTTTTAGCACACATAATGTTGCACCTGCTACCAATGCTGGTTATCCCAGAACAAAACTGACTCATCCTGGGTCACTACACTGTCATGAACATTATAAAATTATTTTAGATAGCTGGGAATGCCCTCAGTGACCTAGCAAATATGGTGATACTGATGATTGACATTGAAAAGGCCTTTAATACCCTCAGCTGGATATTTTTGATGGTAGTCCTGAGACAAATGAGGCTTGGACTGCAATGGACCAACTGGGTGAGTCTGCTATGCTCGAACCCAACATCTAGGGTAAAAATAAGACCAATCATATTAGAAAACATTGAAGAGATTAGGGGTACATGTTAGGTTGCCCCTTACCCCAATGATATTCACATTGGTAATGGAGCCGCTGCCCGAATGGAATTCCAACGAGTACCAGGACACAGCTAACCTTGTTTTATGGTGATGGTCTGTTTCCTTTTGGAGAACCCTCTCCTCGGTTCTCTCTTCCTCCAGAAAGCAGACTGTGACAGCAGGAGCTACTCCAAATCTGATAGCCCCACAACACAGGCCATGGTAGTGACTGGAGGGTTACACCTGGATGTCAGCCACGGTGATATATGTATCAAAAGGTTACCCCAGGGCCTCAGCTCTGCTCTTCATGAATTTCTTATAAACCCCATCTTCTTCCTGAGTTGTGCCATCTTCTTCCCAGTGACCTCTGTCAGAATCAAAGAGCGCCCTTTGAAGTGTACGAACAGCCTGGCTTCTCTTTATCCAGTGTGTCCCACCCAGCCTAAAGGAATGCAGCAATACACAAATCTGCCTGCGGGGATTCCTCTACCTCCTCTCTCCATGTTCCTCCAGTCAGCCCCGGGTCTCCCAAAATGCAACCAAGAGTCTTCCATGTACTGTACTATTTAAAGGCGCACATACACCCAGCACATGCATATGGAATATATGCGCTGCACAGCACGACATCCTTAATGCACTGTACTATTCACAGCCACGCATAACCCAGCACATGCATATAATATGCACGTACAGCACTGCATTATCCCTGTTTTGTACTATTCAAAGGCACACATACACCCAGAACATTTATACCACACATGCACTGTGCAGCACTACACACCAAACTGATGCAGGCCAAGGGAGAGTTAAGCACACAACAGCGTAACTTTAAATAGGAGAGCCTGCAGTTGCTTGTCCTGAGGCCCTCTGAACGGGGTTCTGGCAGTAATATTTCACTAAATGATTTGAAACATGGATGATGTGAATTATCCTCTTTCAAAGTCTAGTGAAAGCAATTGATCAGGCAAAGGTCGTATCTCCGGCTCACTCTATCCCATCCAAATTTTCGGAGTGTCCTGGAAGGTCATTTGGTGGTGGAGTATGCTGAGAGCGAAGGAAGGGAGATGAGGGATGAAAGTACATAGAGGAATTATGAGCCTAATACATAGAGCATTTTTGCAATCACAAAGAATGTGAATTGCGAAATCACGGGCTTTGAGACAAGCTTTGAAAAATGCAGGTCAAAAAGCACAAAAGCTTCAATGCAAGCCAGAAATGTCTTTCAGGCTTGAAAAGTGCACTTTGTCACCCACAATAAATTGCAAAGAAAAGGGGTTGATAGCGGGTGTCCCCTCTTCCTTTGCAATTCGCTATGCAATGTCTCAATACTTTGCAACCTCAATTGCAGTTGCGACTATGGTCTGTTACTCTTAAAAGGAATGGTAAGGCATTTGCAAAATGGAAGCTAATCCACAGCGGATTGCTGGCACTGGCGGGAGCACACTGATGGCCAGGGCACTCCTGCATGCTCCCTGCGTGCCATTTATTAAATGCCAAAACAACAGTTGATGGACAGAATGCAGAACAATGTCATACGTTCACCCCAGTACAGAGATCTGGGCCTAAATCCATCGTTTTTTTGCTCACCATGCCATTCCAGTTTGAACCCAGCCATATGCAAATCAGTCTTGACCCTGTGCCTCATGGGAACAGTCCAGCCCAAACTGCCAAGCCAGGTCCTCCCTGGACTGGAAACAAGCATCCTAGGACCGGTTTCGGGGTTTCACCCCTCTTCAGCCAGAATAGCTTGATTCCAGTGGCATGGAGAGCACGGGACCCACGTCTGGGCATACCCGTCCCACTCGGGGTGACAAATGCAAAAACAACAGTTGATGGACAGAATGCAGAACAATGTCATACGTTCACCCCAATACAGAGATCTAGGCCTAAATCCATCGTTTTTTTGCTCACCATGCCATTCCAGTTTGAACCCAGCCATATGCAAATCAGTCTTGACCCTGTGCCTCATGGGAACAGTCCAGCCCGAACTGCCAAGCTAGGTCCTCCCTGGACTGGAAACAGGCATCCTAGGACCGGTTTCGGGGTTTCACCCCTCTTCAGCCAGGATAGCTTGATTCCTAAGTTGGCAGGGTATGCCCAGACGTGGGTCCCTTGCCCACTTTGCCACTGGATTCAAGCTAGCCTGGCTGATGACGGCTGAATAGCCAGAAACCGGTCCCAGGATGCTTGTTTCCGGTCCAGGGAAGACATGGCTTGGCAGTTCGGGCTGGACTGTTCCCATGAGGCACAGGGTCAGACTGATTTGCATATGGCCATGTCTGAACTGGGGTAGTGGAGTGAGCTAAAGAATGATGATGGATTAAACCCAGATCAGTTGACTGGGGGTGAGTGTTTGATTTGCTCAAGCGCTCCGTCCATCATCCCCTTTGGTATCGCTTTGTTCGCCCTAAGTTGGCAGGGTATGCCCAGACGTGGGACCTTGCTCACGTTGCCACTGGATTCAAGCTAGCCTGGCTGATGACGGCTGAATAGCCAGAAACCGGTCCCAGGATGCTTGTTTCCGGTCCAGGGAAGACATGGCTTGGCAGTTCGGGCTGGACTGTTCCCATGAGGCGCAGGGTCAGACTGATTTGCATATGGCCATGTCTGAACTGGGGTGGTGGAGTGAGCTAAAGAATGATGATGGATTAAACCCAGATCAGTTGACTGGGGGTGAGTGTTTGATTTGCTCAAGCGCTCCGTCCATCATCCCCTTTGGTATCGCTTTATTCGCCCTAAGTTGGCAGGGTATGCCCAGACGTGGGTCCCTTGCTCACTTTGCCACTGGATTCAAGCTAGCCTGGCTGATGACGGCTGAATAGCCAGAAACCGGTCCCAGGATGCTTGTTTCCGGTCCAGGGAAGACATGGCTTGGCAGTTTGGGCTGGACTGTTCCCATGAGGCACAGGGTCAGACTGATTTGCATATGGCCATGTCTGAACTGGGGTGGTGGAGTGAGCTAAAGAATGATGATGGATTAAACCCAGATCAGTTGACTGGGGGTGAGTGTTTGATTTGCTCAAGCGCTCCGTCCATCATCCCCTTTGGTATCGATTTATTAAATGCCAGCGTTAATTTTTAAAAGCAGGGCCCGTCCCTTTGACGGATGGTTGCTGTGTTTGTGTTTTAAAAAATCAGCATTCAGTGAATGCGAATGCTGTGATGGTGGTCTGTCCCTAGGAGTCCTCCATCCGAATATTTGCAGTCATTTGCAGACAGTCCTAACAAGAATCCTGTCTCAAAAATGTTAATGAAGCAGAAATCTTTTGCAACTCCCTCCGAAGGAGCTTTTTTTTATGTTGCGACTGATTAATACATCAGTATCAAAGCAAAATAAAGGTGTGGTATGCAAAAAAAAATCAATGGTCTCTTTGAGACCTCACTTTAGTACATAGGGTCCTAAGTTTGTTTCATTTTATTCAAAGCACCACATCTGCTAAAAAGCTGCCATTCAAAGGGTAGTACTTGAAACTGGAGTTATCTCTTGAACCCAGAACACCAACAGAAGTGTGAGGAGAAAAGGAGAAGTATAACACAATACACCTAGACTGTGGACAGAGGGAGGGAGGGAGATGTTTCTGATCCTGTCCGCCACTTCCCTCGCCCCCTCCCCTTGGCAGCAGACACTGAGGCGCTTTCATCGTCTGATCGGTTCCCCTGGGTGCGTGTGCGTGTGTGGGAGAGAGTTATGCTGGTTTTATCTCGGTGCAGCCTGCCATTTGGGACAATTACATAATTTAAATGTTCTAAAAATAACTGCTAGTAAATCTGCTCTGCTGGCCAAAAGGTCAATAGTGCTGCTCCTTCAAAGAAGAGTAGTTTCTGCCTTGACAACTCGCAGGCAAAATATATAGGTACCTGGATTTAAGAGGTATGCATAAAATGAAATATGGGGAATATTTTTTGCTTTCTTCTTTAATTTGACTTTAAATCACAGGAAAAGACATATTTATAGAGGCTTATGATTATACGACAGCGAACTATTGATTCTGCAAAGGGACAACAAATAAATTAGCAAGCTCTAATATTCACAGATGCTTTGTTTCAGTTAGAAAAAAAGAGCTGTTAGTAAATTGGGCAGATAATGGCTTTTCAGCAGCAGGTCTCAGACCACTGACAAGACATTTTGAATAACACTGCATCTACAGAAGAAATGTTAAACAAAACATGTTCTGGATAAGAGTCCGGCAGAGATAAATTACCGCATGGATTCCTTAATTCTGCTCAGCTTGACCACACGTTTTACCGCGTTTGATTTTTCTGCATGTGGTATTTCACCTATTATATTCATGTGAGGATGTGGTCTCACCTAGAGCTGCCGACTTTGGAGCTGGGAAACCAAGGTTCGAGTCTCTGGGTCTACTCCACATCCTGTGATTCTGGGCAAATCACTTAATCTCCCCGTGCCTACCAAAAAAAAAAAAAAAATGAATGAGTCCTTGTGTAACGTAACTGGTGCGCATGTAAAGCGCTCCAATACATTAGGGTCGAGTTCGCGCTATATAAATCTGCAAAAAAAAAAAATGTGAAAAATTAACATGCCCTAGAGCTAGGTGAAATGGCACATACACTAAAATTGCATGTAGTAAGGGCCCATTCACTGTTATTCCGATATGCAGGGAAATGAGTATGACATCAGGAACTACTAGCCCCCCTCTTCCCAGAGCATATGGTAGAGATTGAAAAAGAAAAGTCCAGACTTGTCAGATCAATAAAATAAAAAAATGACCATATCCACTTTAGAAACTTCATAAATACACGACTACCATCATCGCACAACACAAGCCATCTGCTGTCATTTTGATGGGGCCAGTTACATCATGTAACGTACCCGCTACAATGTCAAGAAATGGGACACCACTACAGATCTCGAGCATGCAATGGGTCCTTGATGTGGACATATTCACCATGGGGGGATCCCATGTCCTGCATCTGTGGTAGTTGCAATGCTTGCAGCAGTCAACAAATAACACCCATGCGTATTGACTACAATCTTCAATCTGCTTCTAGATCTAGAGGATGAAGTAGATCCGCCCCTTATGAGCATACGTCAGATCACACACAAAGGGTCATTGTCATGAGAATATACTCAAATAAAAGCCTGTGCTTTTCACTGGAACAGATGGCTAGCCAGGTGGGATCAACTCCAACAATGTTGCACGAGACACCAAATGAATACTATGAAGATGGCAATGCAAGGGCATTAGCAAGCCATATTCAGATCAGCTTCTGCTTCAATTGTGGCACTGGAAATGTTGGCTGTGGTGAGATTTGTGTAATTCATATCTATCAGGGTTTTACTGCTTGACAGTTAAAATCACTGCCCACCAATGTGGGCATTGGTTTTTATGCAAAGCATTTGGTGCCATACAGAACGAACAAACCATCAATAAGTAACTTGCTAGGTAGAGTGAGTTGAAAGTGTAGGGACTAAGATGGAAGTGGCTATAAGTTGAGTGGACATATAGACTTGGGGTGGAAGGCTTAGTGGAAAGGTTGCTTTTAAATATTGATTGAACAATAGCAAGGAATTGGGGTCTTACTAAGTGACAGAACAGCTAAGAGCATGAAAGGGATCCTCCAGCCAAGGATTATAAAATCATGCTGAGTTTTCTGAAAGACTAACACACATGTAAATAGTCTCCAATGGAATTCAGTTAATATACACTTTTCTCATACATATTTATTAGGCTACCCAGAAAGCCTGTCTTGATTTTTCGACTCAGTTGGTTGAAGATGCTAGGCCTAGTTTAGGGGTAGTACACTGTGAGCACAGGAATTAAGGCAGATTGAAAACGAGAAGGAAAGGCAGATGGTTAGGAAAGAATGACAAGTAGGAGTCACTTCATACAAACAGTGTGTACAATACTTCGTAGGTGGTGAGACATGAAAGGACTACTTATTAAGAGAAGTGGCGCATGCCCGAGGTGTACCAAACAAGTGTATTAGCCCTCAGCAATTTTTATGTTCTGTACAGTCTATCCTCTTTGTGTCTCTTTATGTGCCCTTTCATGCTCTATGCATTTTGTTCACCTCCATAAGGCAGGGTCAGCTTAAGGATTTTGGTGGGCCTGGGCAAGGCACATTTTGGGGGCCCGTCTAAGGGACACATTTATATTTAATTGCCCATTTCTTTTTAACTCAAGCCCCATGGAGCCAAACAATACTATATGTTAAACATTAACAGGGACACACAAAACAGTTAAATATGTCTTGCCTGGGACCCCAAAGATCCTTAGGATGATATAGGGTAGAGAAACAAAGTCAGAGGTAGAGGTAGAGATAGGCATAAGTTAGGTTTAGACAGAGAGTATAATACACAGATAGTCAAATACAAAGTATGATTTTCCAGGGGGTCCCTTGGAAAATGAGGGCCCTGGGCAATTTCGCACTTGGCCATGTTTTACAGAGTCTCTGCTACATGGTGGGTATGGATGGTGAAGAGAGGCATGTTATGACTATACCAGGGCACATGTTACAATTGCTACATACTTCTGGCAATGATATTATCAGAAAATACTGATATCAGCACCTGCTGATAATTCTATGAGAAACCTAACAGCCAGCTCTAACATCTCTTTAACTAAGAACACATTGAACCACACATTAGCATAATGGACAGATGCATTGACTATCAAGTTGGGAGGGAACATATTTTAAAACATTGCTTTTGAAACACTGTAAAACTATTTGAGAATGAATGGAACTGCTCCCATCACGTGTTAATGGATAGCTCATCAGTAGGGCAAAGTCATACTACTCATCAAATAGCATGTAGACGTTATGTTAGGTGGTCACATCCCTTCTGGTGGAAATCCAGACTGTCTGGTAAAATTCCTCCCTGCTTGTTCCACAACTATCTGATGGATGTCATGTTCAAAGAGATTCCACCTCGCTGGGAGAGTGTGGAACACTACCTGATTCTTCCATGTTGTGCAAGGAGTATATGTTTCTTCCCTAGTCTGACATACAGTAAGAAAGTTTTACTCACTCTCTGAGTCTACCATTTTATTGAGTACTCAACCATTGTAATAAAACGTATTTGTGCGAATCCATTCCTTGATATGCCAACGTCCCTACTATGGGCAATGACCATTGTCTGAAATTGTGTTTAGGGAAGGGCATATATGTCACCCTGGCTTTTGGGGCAGTTAAGTGATGTCAACTTGCTGCAAAATGTTTGTGACAGGAGCGCCAGAGAGCAGCGCACATAGATGGCAGCTTGAGCATTAGGCTGTGTGGGTCCACATTAAAATAGTATTGTGAACAGTACTGGGATTGCTCAATTTACAATAAATGAACCTGCAGGGGGCTGGAAAGCACTGAAGACTGAATTGATGTCCGCTGGCTGCAGACCAAGTGCTTCCGAGACCAGATCTGGAGGGGAGCTCAGTCAGGTGTGAGCAAGCTGGACCATTGAGGCTGGGCGTGGCCTGGCTGCTGGGTGCCTCCAGTAAGATTGCTGGATCTGCCCCCTTTGGGGCTAGGGTGACCAACTGGCACGGGTGCAAATTCAGGAGGGTGAGTGTGAAAATTCAGGACAAAAGTCAAAATTCAGGACAAAAATTCAGGACAGAAGGTCAAAATTCAGGACAAAAATTCAGGACAAAAGGTACGTTTTACAAACACATCAGAGGAGATCGTGCATTAGTATATAAGTAATAAACAGACAACAATCATAAGTGCAAGTCAAAATAAGTTTATATTATGTTGAGACAATCGTGCACTTCACGTTTTTTCTGTATGCTTGCAGCTTTGAGCAACTGCGCAGGTCATTTTGTGGTATTTCATATGCTTATAATCTATTTATATTGTTACTGCACTGGGTTGTCCAGTCTGATATTTAGTTTACAGTTCATGGTCCTTAGCAGGCATGTTTGGTGAGAGAAGGTATTGGGAATATTTGCGGATGGACTTTGTTACTAGCATCTCATATCTGAGTGCCATTGTGAGATGTAAAGCTGCACACATAGAATGCAGTTAATTGGGACCTGCAGTGCTGGACTAGAGTGCAGTCCTCCAAGTGGCCAGCATTATGTGTCACATCGTTTCAGGTATTCCATGTCTGTTCAGCTGATGATGGCTAGTTTTGGGGCTGGTACAGTACTGAGTAATGGATAAGACCCATAGCAGACAGGTCTTGTGTGAGGGTAAGAGTATTAAACAAGAAAAGGGAGTTATTAACCAGCCTGCATGAGCTATATGTGGCTGCAGACTGCTGAGTGTTATGGTATTATTGTGGGCCAGAACAGTTAGATAGGAGTTGACATTACTATATAATGCCCTGGCTAGCCATATATCAGCCCTCCTTATTTTACCTGTTTATGGGAAATAGTATACTGAATGGGCTGTTTCATTTCTGTGAGCTGTAAACTGCAGATTCTCATTGATGCAGAGAAGTATGCAACAAACTAGAAACTGTATATGTTGTTAAGGCATTATTGTAGGTCAGAAGGAGGCACTGTCTTTAACATACAGAACATTTTCCATTGAAATGGCAGTAAAATGCCAACATGCAGTTTTACTGCTAAAACTATATAGCCCACAAACAATAATGTGTTGCAATGTGGTTTCAGCAAATATGTATCATTTGAAAATCACCAAGTAAAGCGTTTTGATTGTTTGATCCTATTAAAACTCTGTTTCCAGCGCACTTCTGAATTACGAATATGTGGTCCATTTGTGGTTTCCTAACTGCTATTTTCGCAGTTCATCTGTAGGTATCTAAAAGTTGTTGCGTGTTACAAAAAACTGACAGCTTACAGCCTTTGTTTTCACACACCCTTTACCACCACAACAAGAATGTCAACTAGTCCACTTTACTATTCTGCCTTTAACCCCAAAGTTAGAGAACTTTGTAAACACCAATACACATGTTAAAGGAATAATCAGAAATTTGTCAGACGATACAGCCTGACATTTGCCCTCAATTCTTGAACACATAGCACGTGTCACAAGCTGAAAACAAAATTTAAAGGCATCTTTATTGCCCATTCACCTTCTCAACTCAAACTCGTGATAAGTCTGGGTAGTATGTGCTATAGTTTGCTAGAAATTGTGCTTCTTGGTCCTAGGCTGGTTGTGCAAGGGTGTGAAGTTCGTGCATTTAGGGTGTTCTTGTGGGTGGTGCTGTAGAGGAGATACTTAGGGGCATATTCCCAAGAACGTGTGATAACCATTGCAAAAGTTACTTAACGCAACCCTCAACATCGCAGTCTATCGCGGGAAATTTACGCCGTGTTAACCAAGTATTCACAACACGGCGGTACCATGCGATAGTCTCCAGATAACGCGTCAACTGACCGCGTTAAAATCAACGCCACGCCGCAAAAATGCGAAACACGAACGCAAAAAAAGCTGCGATGAGGCCAATCAGCGATACGATACGAAAATCAGCGAAACCCAGCTACAGGCCTGCAATTCACATGCGTCAGGTGGGAACAATCACCATAAAAATAGAAAAAAAACAGACAAACAAATGCAAAACAACAGCGAAGCACAATGGACATTGCCGGAGCAAGTACGGAGGAGAATCAGAACCCCACAAGACCCCCTGAGGACCATTCTGGGACCTCGGGGTCAGGGAAGGGCAAGGACAAGAAGAGTAGGAAGAAGCGGTTCAGTCCACAGGAAAACAGGATCTTGATAACGGAGGTGACAGAACACCATCAACAACTGTTCGTCACCTCCACTGTGTCATTGGCAACAAAAAATGGACTATGGCAGTCCATCGTGGACAAGGTGAATGCAGTCGGAGTGCTGAAGAGGACAATGGACGTGGTCAAGAGGCGCTGGAATGATGTCAAGCGCAAAACCAAGCAGAAACTCGCCAACAACCTTAAGGCAGCAATGCAGACTGGAGGTGTGAGCCCAGCGCCACAGGAGGAGCTGGACGACATGGAGGAAATGGTGTCCACAGTCATCAGTGGGGAGACGGTGGCAGGAGTTGGGGGACCGGACACTGCTCAACAGGACCCGACACAACAGCAACAGGGTGAGTAACGACCAGAGCCTGGGGGGACGGGGGGAGATGGGCACAATGGCACACATGCACAATTAAGTTGAGCACATCTGCGGACAAACCATGCCCCAGACCACCAACTCCCACCAAGAGACCAATGCACCCAAGTATGTAACATGTCAGCACTGTACAAGCACAGAAGTCAAAGGCACACCTCATGAAAGGGATAAGGGGCAGCAAAATCTGAGCTGCAGGGGCGACTCCCCCAAAATGCAGCACACACATCACATGCAGAGCACATCTACATTGACAACGATGTGACACAATCCGCAAAACACCTACAACAGAACACAGGACACAACTGGCGCCGCTTGGGTGCAGACACTAGCCAATCACATTTGGCATTGCGTCTGTTGTCGAAATGTCCACTGTCCCCCATCAAATAGGCAGCTCCTCCCAAACAGCCACATTGTACCCTGTCATGCTGTCTGCATGAAAACATGTACAATGCGACAACATACATGTGGACACATTGTTAAACTGCATCTCCCTTTCACATTGCAGAGGGAGAATCCACACCTCCGGCAGATCAGCCCGACCCTCTCTTCTCTGGAGACGAAGAGGACCACCACAGCTTCGACTCTGACGCCCTCCAACTGCTCGTGGACAGCCTACGCAGCCCACTTCCAGGAGCAGGGCAGCCCAGCTGCTACGAGGAGACCCCACCCCCTGCACAGACCACACAGCAGGCAGCACCCACCACCACTGCTGGCTCCCCGGACCCCCACGAAGAACACATGGCCTTCCAACGCCGTGTTTTGGGGTGCCAGGAGAATCTGGCTGAACAGGTGCGGGTGGGCTTCGACCGCATGGCAGACAAACTAGATGCCATACGTGGGTGTCTAAGTCCCATCAGGGACCCCTCACGGTCCCTAACAGACACCCACAGTCCGCTCCATGCTCTCCAACGGACCATGGCTGACATCGCTGGAGCCCTGACTCAGAGATTAGTACAACTGTCCAGTCCGAGTGGCTCTAGCAATGTCACACGGGAGTTGGGAAACATGCGGAGGTTAATGGAGACCATGGAGCGGGCGAATGCGGAACGAGCGGCTGCCACGACTGCACACCAGCGAGAGGTAGCTGGGTTCCTCAATGACCTCAGGACCATCCTCAAGGCATTGCTGCCACAAGGCCTGGCGCGGATGCATGCTGCTGCCACCACTCCATCCACATCTCCGCCCCCTGATGTGTCACTGCCACACAGTGCTGGAGACAGAACACCACCACCCACACGTGAGGCACATGAAACAGCAGAGGACGAAGATGCGGATGATTCTGACCTCGTGGTAAGAAGGACGCAGCAGCATGCATCTCAGCCATAGGTCCGGCTTCAGCTTGGTACTGCCCTCTGCATCATCACCTTCCACTGTCCCCCGATGCACTCTGCGACACTCACCTTGGATCTCGACATGGACTGCCATATGCTGTTTGATCGCCATTGACACAGCAATCAGACTGCGGACTGAACTCGTCCTCTTCCTTTGGACTTGTCATTCCCTGAAGGACCCTGGCTGGCCCTCCATGGGACAACATCGTCATGAGGGGTTTGCATGGCCCTGTACTGCTCCAGATGCAACACTCCACTGAATGTGCATTAAACATTCATATTCACACAGATGTGTCATGTCTTTGGTCTTTCAAGTGTGGAAGTATGGATGAATGTAGGCTCACTGGACTCCTCTTACGTCCATGTGGCTCATGTCGTGGCACAGGGGGCATGGGGTGACACTTTGCCGAATGCGGTCCGGGTGGCGCTGACACAACAACAGGGACACACGCATGAGTTACTTCCTTGTCCAGCCCAGTAAGGAACCACGCCCAGGGCCCAGGGGTCATTTACGCACCCTTACGCTGGACTGGCATACGCCAGGCCAGCCTACTCCGCTTACGCTCACAGGGGGGACGGCAACGCTACATGTCCCATGTCTTTCCTGTAGTGATCTGCTGCTCACAGGTCTAGTTGTCAGCATGCCACAGCCACTCCCTCACAGCTGGTGTACACCCACACCACACCCATCCAGCACACGCGTCACAGGACATGTGACCCTGCCAATATAAAGGGCCTGGAGCACGTGCTCGACGCCATTTCCACTCTCTATCTGGGTGCATCCATGTGGTGTCAATGTAGGCATGAGGGCCTCGGGCCCTGCAACATCACATTCCCCAGGAACGGAGGTGACATGATGGCGTCCGCAACACGATACCCAATCATACAGGGTCCATGACTTTGGGACACAGACTTGGTGGCACCGGATACATTGCAGCCGGCACAGGCACACCGCCACGGGACGGTGACTTTGGGTGCACTGAGGTAGGGGCACCTTAAGTGCTGAGCGGGTGTGCAGCCTGCGATGATGCCCCGTCCCGGCGGTCCGGACTGCTCAGGATTTGTGTGCCCTGCTGGACCGCAGTGTAGGCCAGAGCCAGCGGACAGCGCAGGCCTACCGCCACGTGGCGTCGCATCCCGGATCACAGAGTTATTGGCACCTCAAGGGCTGAGCGGGTGTGCAGATGGGATGATGCCGGGTGCACTGGTATGTCCTCTGCCATGGCGATATCAAGACCCAGAATCATATGTGAGACCTGGTGGCCTGCGGAGCGGGGATCCATGATGTGGATGGTGCCATGTCCGCGGGCCCTGGGCATGTGGCTTGCAGCGGCACGTGGTGGGCCCTCATTGCTACACGCCAAGGGCGGAAGGTGAGCAGTGAGGCCTGGGTGCGCAGGGGCGGGCATGCACCACTGGGCGGCGGGAGGGGCTCAGGTGCATCTGCCTGGGTGCGCAGGGGCGGACAGGCGATGATGTCTTGTGCAATTGTATGTACTTTGCCATTCATGTATCTGGACTCTGTTTCAGATGACGGATCTCTTTCAGATGTGTGACCTGGTGAACTGCACTACATACTGGCACGTGGTTGGAGACACACCGGTGGCAGCAGGTGAGCAGTGTGGCCTGGGTGCGCATTGTCGGCACTGTCTCTCCCTGTCCATCTCTTCTGTTATCTGTGTCTCGCTCCCCCTTTCTGTCCGTCTTTCTCTCGCTCCCCCTCTCTGTCCGTCTTTCTCTGGCTCCCCCTCTCTGTCCGTCTTTCTCTGGCTCCCCCTCTCTGTCCGTCTTTCTCTGGCTCCCCCTCTCTGTCTGTCTTTCTCTGGCTCCCCCTCTCTGTCCGTCTTTCTCTGGCTCCCCCTCTCTGTCCGTCTTTCTCTGGCTCCCCCTCTCTGTCCGTCTTTCTCTGGCTCCCCCTCTCTGTCCGTCTTTCTCTGGCTCCCCCTTTCTGTCCGTCTTTCTCTGGCTCCCCCTCTCTGTCCGTCTTTCTCTGGCTCCCCCTCTCTGTCCGTCTTTCTCTGGCTCCCCCTCTCTGTCCGTCTTTCTCTCACTCCCCCTCTCTGTCCGTCTTTCTCTCGCTCCCTCTCTTTCTCTCTCTCTCTCCTTCGCTCTCTCTCCTTTGATGAGTGCAAGACACACCTTCTCATCATGATTTTTGTCTTGCAGGCTGTGACCTACGGATTGTCCCTAGGGGAGCCGCCATGTGTCTTCATTTCTGTTCTGTGTTTCTTTGAATACATTTTCATTTGTTACATCGAAGGTGTATGTGTGATGCTCATTTTTGTGACGACACATGCATGTCAGCAAATGTGGTTGTGCGACATCAGGCGGATTATTTGGTACATGATTCCGTGTGGTTGATGTGGCATGTATTTGGCCGGGGGGGGTGCCTGGGGAGTGGGGGTCCTGGGGGTGGTGGCGGTGGGTGTTGTGGCCCTGTTGGGACTCCGAGCTGCATGATCAGTGGCTCCATGGTATCTGTTGCCCTTCAGGTGTGGCTCTGGGCTGGGCTCCAATTTGTGGTGCAGGCTGTGGTCCAACTTTGCACCAGGTCAGAGCAGATGTTAGTTTCCTGCTGCTAACGTGCCTTATCGCCTGTTTTGTGGTCTTGTCGCCGATCTGGCTGGTCGCTGAGAATGTTGCGGAGTGGTGTTTTCGCGCCTTTTTGCACGGGAACGCCTACTCTGCATCTCATTAGCGATAGTTGCGGGGGTCATCTGTGGTGATGTTTTTTGCGGCTGCTATCGCGGGTAAACTGGTGTTATGGGCTGTTAACACCAGCTTGTGAATGGGGTGATAAATTTATCGCAACTTTGGCTGCGATAAAGTGCCGTTAACTCGGCGATGGCTCCTTGAGAATATGCCCCATGGTGTTTTGTTGCTCAATATCTCATTAGTTCTGTTAAAGAGGAACATTTTACCATTATCAGTACCCAATTTTGTGACGTAGAAAGGGTGAAGGCTAAAGGCGGCATTACCAGGATTGATACACGTCCTATATTGCGACTCAGTGAATTAAGTACATGGCGGCAGAGGTGGACTACCAGATGAAAGTATCTGTCCAAGTTTATATGCCTCTGTAAATAAATTAACTTATCTTGGCTTCTCTCAAGTGGGCCTACAGGTGAATCAGAACTTTGACATCTTGCATTAAGGGCATTACCCACCACCAGCTAGAAAGTGAGGGGTGAATTTCTGATGTGCCTCATATGTCCAAATTAACATTCAGACACCTTATTTCCAAACTGTATAAAGTTCCTCCTATTATACAATCATGTTTGAATGGGAAGGTAGAGTGATTTAAAACCTGGGAAGATGAGCACAGACACTGCAAGTTATTTCGATATGAAAGATGGTTAAGACATCTGTGTACTAGGCTATGTCTCCAAATCACAATGAGTTTAAGAAGGCTTTCATCAATGACACTTGATGCATACTCATACACCTCTGAAGGTTGGACGTCCTCAGATGGGGGAGACATTTAACTCCTTACGCAACAGTAACTATTTGAAAAGTAAGGATACATCCATGAGTAGTCTCACATTCTATTATGTCCCACCTCAAGCAATCCACTATGTATTGCAGTACCCAGATCATATTTTATGCTTGTCATGCCAGCCAGCATCTACTTACCTGTAAGTTGTTAAATCAAATGCTCCTTCATGAGACTCTCCCAAACACTGATGTGCTTAAAGACTTCCCTTCAGTATCTATTTTTTGTATTAACTCTATTATAGTACTCGAAGCTACCCAGAGGCTGTCCTAATGCAATTCATTTTAGCCTCATTTACCCATCTCCAAGCCAATCTAGGCCAATTTAAATACTGTTTCTGCAAGTGCACTCCATGTTGTCACATTTCTGTTGCTTACTGCTATATTTGGGTGTTAAACTAGTATAATGGTACTAATGAGGTGCAACCTATGCCCAGACAGTGTTAACTATTTTCAAAGTGGCAAAATAGGGGGGGTGTGGCCAATCCACGAATGGAGTGAGACGTGTGCTCTCGGGTCTCCGCTCCACTGCGGCCTGCTAAAGCTCACACGCCATGCTCTGAGCTAGCTGACAGGCCTGAAGGCAAGGGATCGACTCCTGGAATCTACCGGGAGTCCCCTGATGCCCTGAAAATCCGACTCCTCATGCTAGTCCTGGCGCACCTAGGCGAAGCAGTCGCGCCCTGCGATGGCACCATCTTGGGCCTTCCCGGAAAGTCTGCACATACGGGTATGACTTTCGCCCACTCTTCCCTCTCTGTTGTGGGGCCCGACCGACCCGGGGGCTGGCTCTCCCCCGCGGACCCTCCTGGGACTGACTCTGAGGTGGAGGTGCTGCCCGGCGATGGGGGGCCTGGCTGGTGACCTGGTGGGGACTAAAAGTGGGCCCGATCGCCAAGACCTACGAGATTGCCCCACCGGCGCCGTGATTTACTGAGGGGGCACTCTTACCGGCTCACCTGGTGGTGGCCATCCTGAGGAGCGAGCGACCTGCGCTCTGGATTTGGCGTTGCGGAGTGGCTGCAGATGGTGATCCCGAGGGCGCCCTAGAGGGATGTGGCTGGGACCTGACCTGCGTTGGCGATGCATCGGATCCCAGTGACGGCATCGGCCTCACCTCCTCTCCATGCTTTGGGCCGGGGCTCTCCACGCTTCTTGCTGCTGCCGGACCGTACTGTAGCAGAGACTCGCCCAGTAACGGCACTCGCAGAGGTAAGAGGGATCGGCTGCGGGGATCGTGCAGCGGGGCCTCCCAACCCCCTCTCTCCTTCCTCACTGGGCCCTCGGTGGGTCCGCCTTGGGGGCCCGAAGCCTGACCCCCTCTGCCTGAACTACGGGGTATGCTCTGCCCTGGCGCGGCTGTCTCCCTGACCTGCCTGGTATTCTCTGGAGCGACCCGGAGGGTGATAGACAGGGCTGGCCTACTTCTTCTCTGCAGCCGGCACTGGTGACGGTCCGGCCTTACCCTCCATATGCTCTTTGGCTTGGCGCCCTCTGCCCTGCCTACCATCACTGTCCCACATTGCTGTGGGGACACACCCAACGCCAGCGCTTGCGGCGACAAGGGGGGGTCAGCTGCAGGGTCAACGCAGCGGGGCCTCCGGCCCCCCATCTCCCTCCTTGCTGAGTCTCCGTTGGCCCCCCTGAGGGTCTGAAGCCTGCCTCTTCTGACCAAGTGACGGTCTGTGCTCTGCCCAGTGTGGTGGCATCCCGGCCTTGATACCTACCTCTAGAGGCGACTGGAGGGGGTTAGTCAGGACCGGCCTATGTCTACTCCGCATCCGGCCCTGTTGAAGGGCTTGGCTCTTTCCCCTACATTTGCTTGCCAGATTGACGCCCTCCGCGCTACCTGTCACTGCCATCTCACATCGTTGTGGGGATAAGCTTAACACCGGCACCCATGGAGGTAAGGGGGATCGGCTGCGGGGTTCGCGCAGCGGGGCTTCTTACCCCCTCTTCTCCCTCCTTGCTGGGCCTCTGGTGTGCCCCTCCTGGGGACCTGGATCCTGGCCTTCTTGCCTGCACCCGGGGTGTGCTGTGCTCAGGGCAGATGTGTACTTGGCCCGGGATGCTACTTTAAGTCACTCCCCCTTCCTGCAGAATTGTTTGATCCCCCGGCTATTAACAATATCGTAATCTGACATGGGGCCATAATACTGAAGGGTCCCCCACATCAAGTTACATTTACGACTGACCTGGGCGTCCAACCCTCCTTGCCACGCTGTGTGCTTGACTAGGCCCTGGAGCTGCGCCTATACCCACGGGCCCCCTTGTGCCTCAGCGTAGCGACTCCACCCTCTGGTCCCTGAGATTGGGGGAATCGGCTGCGGGGATCACGCAGCGAGTCTGTGAACTCCCCCCCTCTCTTGCCTACCCCAGAGGCCCTACCTGTAAAGCTCTCCTGGAGTTCTGGGGCTTGACCTCTCTGCTATTGTGAAGGGGCCTATTGTAGACAGCACTGCCTTAAGACCTTCATTGATACGCATCAGGGAAACTACATATGACTGGCCTATCATAGTTAAGGCACAACACACCTAACGTGAGCCATCCCACGCATCATTGATAGTTCTCCCCTCGACCGCTTTGAATCTCTCCTACCTGGACATTCTGTTGCGGGAAACTCAACCTTCACCATGCCATGCTGTATACTTGGCAAAGCACCCTCCACCCACCCTGGCTAAAGACAACCCTGTTGCCTACTTATGGCTGAAATCCAACCCTCCGCCAATGCCTACCTCTGACCCTCCGGGTGTTTCGGCTGTTGAGGAATTGACATCAGCCTGATCACACAGGCCTTTATGACCTCTTTCTTACAGGAAATCAAGAACGAAATCGGATCGCTCAAAACAGACTTTAAAAAAGCTTGCCTGCGGGAGATCCGCCAGGATGTCATGGAGATTGGGGGCCGGGTAGATGACCTTGAGCGCGCAATGGATGCGCAAACAGAGGATCATGGGAGCCTGTGGTGTAGAATGGCTGAACTGGAGGACCAACACATTAGCCTCCAGCTGAAGCAGGAGGATTTGGAGAACAGAAGTCGGCGTAACAACATTCGCATTAGGGGGTCCCACGCGGTGCGGAGGGACAAGACATTATGGCTTTTACAGCTGACCTTCTGCAGACAATCAGGGCTGATGATGAAGCCTCTCCTCCAGCTCTTGATAGAGCACATCGAGTCATTGGCCCATGAGATCACCCGGACTTCGTACCGGATATTCTCACACAGGCCCACTTCTTTGTGGAAAAGGAAGCCATCCTGCAGAAGGTGCGCGGAGTTACGAACCTAGTCTACAATGGCTACCCGATCCAGGTCTTTAAAGACATTGCCCCGGTCACCCTCCGTAGACACAAAGACTTCAAGCCGGTTACAGACAAACTTCGAGATCTCCAAATCAAATATCATTGGGGTCATCCCTTTGCTCTGATCTTCTCCTGGGAGGGCAAACGTCATGTCCTCTGCTCACTGAAGGACGTGAAGCAATTCCTACAAATCCCAGCAGACACCGGTGAGGCCAATCCCTCTTCACCATGGGCCTCTCGTAGGGAGACAACACGGCTGGAATGTTCTACCGTTCCCCTCCCCCAAACACAGATCTCGACCCAAGGAACAGATCTCCTCTCAAACAAAGCTAGACATTATCAAGCACCTCTGCTCCATGAGCGCCCTCATTCACCGGCCCGCAATTCAGAGACCTCGGATTGAAGCGGGCCTGATGTGGTGCCAATCTTGCCTCAAGTTTCCAACAAACAGGCCCTTACCTCTGGAGTTTTGGGGAACTTAACACAAACATTGCACTCCAGCCAGTACTAACCCACTGTGTTTTGTATGCCTTGAATATTTTCTCTAGCCCATAGGCTCCAGAGGGGGCTCCTGCCCTGCCCCGTAACCCAGAACCCACTAACACTCCTCCTTCAGCAAATATAGGCACCCTGACGACTGGCGTTTTCCCCCTCAACTCTAGAGAATGGCAACTGTTCTTAGAGGCCAATAGTCTGATTTCACTACCACCCTACCATCCCTTGTCTCTGGCGGATCCATGGCTGGCTTATCCTACCACTATCCCAAGCTTGGCCGCGGCCTGTGGAGACCAATTCACCAACGCTCCCACCTACTACGCCCCCCACACACGTAGTGCCCTTCGGAGGAGTGACATCCTCAGAATAATTGTATGACAGTACAACGCATGCCAATACAACACATGCTTTTTGTACGCCGTCATTACAACGCATGATTCTTTAGCACAAATGCCTTTACAATGAAAACCTTTATCACGCATATGCCTTTTTCCCCGCATGCCTTTACAACGAAACGTTCGTTGTAAAGGCATGCTTGGTGAAGACTTATGCGTGGTAAAAGTTTAATGGCAAGTGTAAGTATAGTGACTGCATGCGTGGTTTTGCCCAGTGACTGTGCACTTGGCAAAGAGAACAAGAAGAATGCAGAGATGGCATTACATACATTACGGCATCTTCTTAAACTGTAGACAAAAGAGGTGTGTCCCTAACAGTAAAGCTTTGCTTGCTCACTTTTAAAAAAAGGGGTTAAAATGAGGTATGGAACAGTATCCCCTCCCTATGGGCATGTACAAGCCGAGGAATCCTGACTTGAATATTGGAGTAGAGGCGGGAGGAAAGGAAGGCCGCACCCCATAAGGGACGAATGCTCCGAGACTCTGCGTCGGAAAGCAGACGCTGACCGGAGATCGAGTGAAAGGCTGCATGAACTTAATAAACAAACTGTGAACTGTAATATACATGGGCTTTCCTGTTTTCAGTTTCTATTTTTGGTAAATTCTGGTGGGGTTTTTTCAGTTTTTTCAATACCTTAAAAAAGCAGTGGTTATCAGTGGTTACACATTTTCGCGCCGTTAAAAACAACAGAAACAGTGTTTTTCCGGTGTTTATGGAATTTTAATTTAATTTTAATTATTGCTTGCCTTCTGCACTGATAGTGCATGTGTATAGATAGCGTGTGCATAGGGTATATGAGGTCCAAATACATTTTTACTCAATACTGACTCACTAGAAAAGGGGCACTGATGTATCAAAGGATTTCACCTATTCTCTGTCTGTGGGTAAATGTGATGATACATATTAGGAAAAATTCTTATGAAACCAGCCATTTTACCCATCAGTGTAATCAAATGTGATTTTTATATTTCCTGATTCTCAACAGTTTATAAAATAACTAAATAAGACCTAAACCATGCATCTAAACACTGCATCTTTAGACTAAAGACCACAAAACTGAAAAAAGCAGAAGGAAGAAGAGACAATGTTTTAGTGACATCCCTAAACAACAAAACTCAAGCAGAGTAATGTTAGCCCAGTCTTTCTTGATGCTACCTTGTATAACAAAGTTACATTGTAGACCAAAGTATGGCAATAATAACTTCATGATTAAGAAATGCAACAATATGAAGTAGATGACAGTAACGCATATGCCTTTTCCACTCATGCCTTTACAACGTGATTTTTGTTGTGAAGGCATGCGTGATAAAGGCATATTCATTGTTAAATCCTGTGTAGTAAAGGCTTGCGTCATAAAAACTAATTTGTGGTAAAGCCTTAGTTGTAAAGGCTTGCGTGATTCAGCCTTCATTGTAAAGGCTGTTTCCCCCTCAGAATGGCTCTTCCGTCGACTTTCGAGCTATTCCAGGAATGGCAGTATGCCCCGCAGGCCCTGTTGGCCGTACCTTGTTACCTGTCCCTTCTTCTTCCCATCCCTACATTGGAGGGCGGATGAGCTTGACATAGAAATCTCCTCACAGCCTACATTGCATATCCTTTACATGGGGGACATACATCACTCGCTACATAACCTCCACTACTCCCTCTTAGGGAGGAATAACCTTCCTAGCCATGGCTCCAACACTATCTTCGATTACTTCTCATAACATTATGAACACAACCCCACTTATCAAATTCCTCTCCCTTAACGTCAAAGGGCTTAATTCCCCCAACAAGAGGCAACAGATCTGGCGATACTTGCTTATCCAAAGCCCGATGTCATTTTCCTACAAGAGACACATTTGCTATCTACAGACACACATCTCATGGCCCACCCTAAATATCCTTACCAATATTGGGTGCCTGCCACCTCCAAAACAGCGGGGGTTGCAATACTAACTAAATCCAAACTGGGGAAGGTATCCCCTCAGGTGATACGTGACGCTGAGGGCCGGTACCTAAAAAGTCAGGCCCACTTGGTCGCACACCCCTGATCCTTCTCAATATCTATGCACCTAATCAGACGCAGGATGCCTTCCTGAGATCCCTGCTGAGAAAGCATCTGGGCTCCCCGGAGGGATCTGTGAAACTCGGGGGTGACTTCAACATGGTCTGGGATCTAGATATGGATCACAGCGCCGCTACATACCAGGTTACAGGGGCAATGTTGGCTGCACTAAAGAGGGATCTTACAGACCTAGGCTTAGTGGATGCCTGGAGATACCAATCCCCGTACACTCACAATTACACCTTCATCTCACATGTACACCGCTCCTACTCACAAATTGATTACTGTCTCCTCTCTCACTCTCTGATAAAATCCTTAGAATCAGCGACTATCTCTGATATATCCATATCGGATCACGCCCATGTGGCGGTGACTTTCGGTGTCCTGGATAGACAACATGACACCTCCCGCAAATGACGCCTCCCACCCCATATCTTACGGGATCCAGTAGACCTGGCTGAGATTCGCCAAAAGATCTCGGCATTCTTTGACGCAACCGTCCCCCCAGAACCGCCCGGGACCACGCGATGGGGCACTTTTAAAGCGACCATTCGGGTCGTTTTTTCCTCCATTGCTATTGCCCGCTCTCGTGAAGCCCGCCTGGTTGAAACTAACTTAGCTAACGACATTAAGGCCCTAAAACGCATAGACCACGCAACACCCTCAAAAGAGCACAAGGAGCGCTTTGCCATGCTGCTGGGTCAGCTGAGACTGCATTGTACTAATAGAGCAGAACAAGCACTTATGTCACTCAAGCAGAAATTATTTGCGGGGGGATAAGGTGGGGACAACCCTGGCATGTCGCCTTCTAGCCCAAACAACTAAATCCCATATCTCCAAAATCAAACACTCAGATAACACATGGGCTACGACTGAAGGAGACAAAGGACAAGCCTTCTCTAAGTTTTACACTGAGCTATACACTGCCACTACTCATGCACCCAAGGAGATTACTTCTTTCCTCAGTACATGCCCCTGGGAACCCATCAACTCCCAACATGTGAAATTACTAGATGACCCAACCACCTTAAATGAGCTGCGTCGGGCATTAAAACAACCAATGGGACCGGACGGCCTCCCGGTCACCTTCTACCGCGTCTTCCTCCCCCAGATATAAGACCAACTTCTCCACCTTTTTAAGACCTTTTTCTGAAACAACGGGGCTTACTCCCACGATGTCAGAAGCTGAGGTGGTTCTCATCCCCAAACCTGGGAAGGACCCATCTCTGTGCACCTCCTACCATCCTATTGCTCTGCTTAACACGGACGCTAAAATCTATACCAAGATACTGGCGAACCGTCTTGAGCCCTACCTCCCGGGACTGATAGATCCGGATCAGATGGGGTTTATCCGCCACCGTCAGGGAGCAGACAATATCCGACACATCGCTCACGTCATTGAAAAGGTCCAAAGGCGAGATATCCCAGCTTGCCTGGTGTTGCTCGACGCAGAGAAAGCCTTTGACTGCATCGACTGGCAGTTTCTGCGTGCAGTACTACAAGATAGGTCTGGGTCAGGCAATGCTCTCAAAATTAATGGCCCCCTACACCTCTCCCACAGCGTGGTTCCGCATCAATGGTCAACTCACACCCCCAATTTCGGTACACAGGAGCACCAGACAGGGATGCCCACTTTCCCCTCTCCTTTTCGCCTTAGCAGTGGAACCTATGGCTATTGCTATACGCCAGTCGCCAGATATAATGGTCATTCCATTTGGAGGCCACGACCTCAAAGTATCACTGTTTGCAGACGATCTCATACTCTCACTCACTACTCCTGCCACCTCTATTCCGGTGTTAGCCTCACTCCTTCACTCTTTTGAACTAGCCTCAGGTTTTAAGATTAATATGACCAAGTCCCATGCTCTAAATCTTACCCTCCCTGCTTTGGAAATACAACAAATTCAATCTCTAACCCCCTTACATTGGTCAGGAAACTCAATCCGATACCTAGGCCTTAACTTGACCCCATCCATCTCCTCTTGGACCAGGCCAACTGGCGGACTTGTAGACAAGAAGTCTGGGAAGAACTACACTGCTGGAAAAAACTCCCAATATCGTGGATGGGTCACCTCAACGCGGTCAAAATGACACTCCTGCCTAAAATACTCTACCATTTTCAAACCCTGCCCACACCCATCCCTCAGGTAGACATTCCAAGCCGCCAACGTGACTAAACCTCTTTCATATGTGGCAAAGGTCGCCCTCGTTTTCCGAACAAATTGCTTTTACTGCCCCGGGATTGCGGGGGCCTCGCTTGCCCTAACCTTCTGGAATACTATTGGGCATCTCATCTTCGATATCTATATGAATGGGTGGTTCGCGAGAGCGAAAAGCACTGGTTCCACATGGATCTGGCAGTCACATGCAGGCCCCTGTGGGACCTGGCTTGGCTCTATAGAATGGCGCGCCCCGTAGTGCATACATAGCACCCCCCACGAAAACAATCCTTGAAATCTGGGACAAGATTGCGATCCCCAGAGGCCTGACATCCTTCCCCGCCCCCAACACACCCATTGCCCGAAGCCCCATGTTCCCAGCGTTCCCAGCGATAGGGGACTTAATTCATATCTGGTGGTAATGTCCGCTCTTAACGATATTTTGGAAAGAGGTCCTAAGTACCATTAAAGACACAGTGGGATTCCCCATACCAAACTCCCCCCTGGTGACCTTACTGGGTATAAGACCAACTCAACTCAAAGCCATGACACATTCCGACTGGCGCCTTATTGTGCAGATGCTGGGAGCAGCAAGACAATCCATTGCACTCCTATGGAAGACAACTTGTCTCCCTCCGATCTCTGCATGGTTCTTGAGCCTATGGCATGTCATGGCAATGGAATTACTGACAGCCCACCTTACTCACACAGACACTAAATTCACGCACACCTGGCAACCCCTTATCCACCATCTCTCCCAAATAGAAAACGCCCCCAACACCCCCCCTAGACTACGAGCCCTCCAACTTTTTGAAGATTCCCTCTTGCCATACTCCAGAGACAACACTTGAGTGGACCCCTCGACACATGGAACTGACAGTAGCCCCCCCTCCCCTTAAATGCTAATCACAGTAGGAGCGATTGCTCCCCAGTCTGCCTCCCTCCTATCAACACTGTTTTGACCCCCCTTCTCTTCCTTGCCTACCCTTTGTTTTCCCCCGTTTTTTCTTTCCTTTTCACGTGTTTCTTTGCTTAGCCATCATGTGAAACACATTTATCAGATGCTACCGGAGCCACCCCGGCCTCTCCGGGGCCACGTTGGGCTCCCTATTTCAGCAGGCCCTATAATGCAGGATATATATGCATTGCTTAATTTGTATTTTTTACATAAGGCATCTCTCTACTCTATATATAACTCAGGACGCCTCATAACTGTACATTCTCCAAGCTGTATTCATTATTTGAGATCCTGTGTGCTTTCACAATTATCTCAGCGAACTATATTGTATATGATGAAGCGTGTCCTTTCTGACAAATCTAGCCTGTATTCTCTTAATGAAGCGTTTTTTATCATGCCTGTATTTTTTTATGTCTGATACTTGCATACTGCATACATTACATATATTGTTTGATGCCCTGTGTATTTACGCTGCCTTCTTACTCGCTCATGCTGAATATGATGACGTTTGCACCACATACATTTTTTTCAATAAACAGATTTGAAAACAAAACTGGCAAAATAATTAAGTAATACTATTACAAAATGTGCTGCATTATGCCACATAATTTGCCTTTTCTTGCTCCATAATTTACTGAAACCTGCCACATAATTCTAGTGGCCCTGCTGAAGACAATGAGGACTACAACATGTAGAAGTCACATGTCATCCATACTGGTAGGCATTATATGTTAAGACTGCTTAGCCTGGAGAAGTAAAAACTTGGGATATATAACATAGTGGTTGGGGTTGTGTTTACTAATAAGTAATTATTACTACCTAAAGGAATCCTATTTATTGGCCTTAAAATAATGAAAGATTAGAGGAAAGCAATAAGGTTGTAAACCCATGCCTTGCAGTTTCCATGCTGCTATTTGATTTTGGTTTATAGATCACTGTGCTATATGAGGACTGTATTTTATGAATGCTATTAACAAAAGGGTCCTTGTGCCAAAAACAGTAACCCACTAAGCTGTCTACATAAAAAAAATCTTTTATTTGCATGTTACACATTGTGCTTCACTGGAGGCACACTATCTCTCTGTGCTACTTTATGATAAGTCAAAATTCAGCCAAAACAAAACTCAGATCTCTCAAACAGATACATTAAATGCCAGAGTTAAACCGACGTTTCTAGTCTATAAATTGCTGGCTCACAAGAGATCTGAAGTCTGCTCATTTAACCCTGTGAGAAGTGCCAAAATGCAACCCCTCACCTCCGGGAGGTTGGCCCCTGGTGAGGTGACACCAGCCCCTGAACAAAAGCAGATTGGCATGCCCTAGGCTGGAACAGGAGGAGGCCCAGCAAACGCTGTAACTGTCCAGAGAGGCCCATTATCATTCTGCATGTGATAATCGCTGGCAATCAGAATGATAATGGGCCATAGCAGTCTGTGCCAGGTAGGGGAGGGGCTTCTGCAGGCCCCATATAGTGAGAGTTACAGAACGCTGAGGTTTCTTGCAGGGGGGCAGTGCAGTTCGCTCCAATGTCCAGAATTGCAGACAAAAGGCATCCGTGAAAGAGATCATCGCGGACGACAGACAAGTGGCCCAAATAACATATGGTCTGTGAAATTTATGGATGGTTGGTCCCCCTATTTGGGGCCCTGTGGAGCTGCAGCAGGCTGGGCCCTGGGCTGCTGTTAGGTGAGCAACTAACAGTGGCAGATTAAGTATTATCAGCCTGGAAGCTGCAGAGGAGGGAGCTTGAGCTGAGGAGTGGGTGCCAGCATGGTACACGCTGTTAATTGAGCCATCACCTATTGAGGTCTGTGGATGCCATTGGGCAGGCGATTACGAGGGATCGCGATAACATAGCCTTGTAACTGCAGGGGCACATATGTAGAGTGACACAACTCTGTAACAGATGTCTTGGGAGGCGGGGCACTGTACTATGAGCTTTCAAAGAACTGACAGCTGGCACATGACATACTATAATGTTACTCACAGACATTTAATAAACACTCATTCTGCGCCACATTGGGCATTTAACTGGAGACGTGTCATTGCCTTGGGCTAAACCTCCACTGGTCATTCAATTCTGCATGGGGGTGTGATGATTAAACCTGGGGTCACCAATAGATTTTGTTAATTAATAGAAAGCTTTGGATGACAATTTTTTGCTGATTGTCCAGGTGCTGTATAGACATGCTTTAGCGGGGCAGATTGATCTGACTGATTCCTCCCAGTATTTGCAAGCTGCATTTTGATAGAAGACAAATAACCAGTCAGATGGAGGAGCAGCATCAGGGGCCTTTTGCAGCACATGGTGACGACTTAACCTTGATGAAATGAAGCAAAATCTACAGACTATTGGTGGGAGAATTGATAGCCTGACTGCTAGACTGGATCACATGAAAGAGTGAATTGATAAGCAAGACAATTGAATAACCAAGAAAATCAAACAACCATTGCTGAAATGTAAATGTCGGATGTTGAGAATTTAACACGTGAAATCATGGACATACTGCCAAAGATGTGCCCTGAAACTGACCTGATGAAATCAAGGTATGAGGACCTGGAGGGGTGGTCCTTCATTAATAATGTCCGTATCTTGGGAGTTGCAGAAAGGGAAGGCATGAGTAACATGGAAAAATGTGTGGAGCAACTGCTGGAGAACCTTTTTGGATATGAGGCTATTTCATCTGTGTGCATAGTGGTAATGGCACATAGATCCTTGGCACCCAGGCTATGTTTGGGCCAAAATCCCAGGCCTATAATTTAATTTTGTTATTCTTTTTATAGACATTTCAATAGAGAACACATGCAAAACACTGTCATGCACTGGCAGCCCCATCCATTTCATTGGCATTTTAACAGCCAAAACTTCCAACATCCTACGTCTTCCTTCCACCGACACAGTTGACATTATTTAATCTGTGCAGAGTGGCAGGTTGGTCCCTTCTCAAGATCAGTGGGGGTGAGGTAGGTACAAATATTGCCCCTGTCCCCATTCGAATGACCCCAAATCTTCACCCACTTTTGGAGGCAACCACGGCCCTCGTAGACACTTTCTCAGCCAGCATGTACCAGTCTGTGTCTCCCTTCCAGTCCCCCAATTGGGGCACCTGTTTAGCCCTCCTCCCAGACCTATAATTGAGCGTTTGCCAAACTATAGACAGAGACGCAATCTTGCGTCTCAACAAGGCCAATTCAGACTTTCAACATAATGGTTCACCCATAGCTATATACCCTGTTTCACCCAAAGCTTTATAGCTTTATCATTCTTGGAGGTTAAAGAATTCCTTAGATAGAAGTCAGTTAGATACTCAAGTGATGTGCCCTGAGCATTTTATGTTCAAGCTGAGACTTGAACATAAAAAGAAAGCATGCTTCTTTAGCCAACACGAGCTGTGCTAGAGTTTTTCGCTAGAGTTGAGTTATAAAGAAAGACCACGATCGAGATCTTGCAGCCAGAGCCTCACTTAAGATAAACAAAAAGTGGGCAATGCTGTTATGAGGGCCAATGACTGATATATGGATGGTAGCTGCACCATTATGTTCATTTATGCACTTAAGATAGATTAGTTAGAATGCGTCCAGAAGCTACTACACTATGATGATATCTAATAGTCATAGGACAATAAGCTATAGCTGCATACTTAGATCTTGTTAACCTTAGAGGCCATTGGATTGCCCTTTGTTGAGAATCTGTCCACCCATGCAGATGAGGTTGGGCATATTGGTTGTACAAATATTGAATGTCAGGTGGGTTGATCCTGCGTTCTTATGTTAATTGTGGGTGGCTTTTATGCCATGGGCCTGGCTCCTGCTCTTTGACTCCACCAAACGTAGAGCACAATTGCAGTGATGATCCCAGTCGCTGTCTTAATAATGTTGAGCTGGTTTTGGTTGATGGGATATTTGCTGACGATTGGGGTTGGCACTGGTTGGATGTAATTTCAATTTTGCACTGCGAGACACTATATATAACTCACTCTAGTGTTTCTATAAACATATATTGAGCACACCGTATGAATCTAGATTCTTTGAAATTAATCACATGGAACATTTGTGGGATTAATAATCTATGTAAGGCTTGCCAAATGTTAGTGTATCTTGATCGCCATAAGGTTTGTATGGCATTACTCAAGGAGACACATATTTCACCAACTGCGAGGTCCACCTTTGCCACAGCATGGGGTCGACATAGATGCTTCTCATCATATTCCACATGTGACAATGGTGTGGTAATTCTTATACATAGATTGGGTAACTTTCGCAGTGCCTGGAGGATCAAACCCACAAAAGGCAATTGGATGAATGCTTGCAATAAGTCTGAACATTGGCAATCGCTCAGAGGAGGATTCCAACCCATCATTCTTTTGCCCACCCTGACACCTCACTTTGGGCCCATCCATTTGCAAATCGGTCTTAACCTTGCTCCAATTGGAACAGTCAAGTTCAAACTGCCAGGCCACGTCCTCCCTGAACCGGAACACAAGCAACCCAAGGCCGGTTTTGTTCTGATTAGGGCTCTTCAGTTAGGTGTAATTTCGTTCCAGTGGCACAGTGAGCATGGGACCCACTTTGTGTGTTTGATGCAATGTCCTAAGTGACAAGGGTATATCCAGACATGGGTCCCTTGCTCACTGTGCCACTGGAACCAAACTATACCCGACTGATCAAGACTGATTTACACGTGGCGAGGTCCAAACTGAGATGGCATGGTGAGCAAAAGAATGATGGGGGTTGCTACCCCGATCGATTGCCATTGGTTAAACAGATGGCAAGCATTCCTCCCAACACCTTTTCTAGTTTTGTTGCCTGGAGGATCCACAGAGATGGATTGTAACAGTTGTGGGGTGCATAGACCTAATGTTTATGTTCTGGTAAATATTCATGTTCCAGAAAATTTCTCCCCTGAATTCTTTGATGTGGTTATTCTTCAATGTCATAAGTTCTCAGATTTACCGATGTTGTGGGGTAGGTATTTAATGTTATATATTGCCATAGCAAGATAGACCATTCAGCTGGGACAGCTAGACTAACAAAGTTTGTCCTACAGTGTTCCATATTATGCAACT
The DNA here is from genome assembly GCA_963921515.1 of Calotriton arnoldi. Lineage (NCBI taxonomy): Eukaryota > Metazoa > Chordata > Amphibia > Caudata > Salamandridae > Calotriton > Calotriton arnoldi. Next base: position 2,042,613 of record CAWUFW010002733.1, read on the forward strand.
TTATAATTTGGTTGATGTATGGTGGGTAACGCAGCCTGCAGGGGCTGGGTATACATACTATACTTTGTGTAACAAACAACTAGTGGAGAACCTGATAAACTTTGAACTTTGCACTTGTCATCTTTTGGGAAACAACGCATCGGGGATCAGGTTGAAATTATCTCCCTCAAACAATAGAAACCTGAAGGCTTTTCAGCGCAATCTCACAACCCAACTATGCAGGCTAGCCACTTGGCATCTGCCTCAAACTTAAATGCAGTTGATTGACTGAGCATTGAACATATATGGAATACTCGTATATATTCTAGCACAGTGTCAGCATGTGTGATAGCTAACCCTGCTGGTGATGTCTTAGATCCCCCTAGTGATAGGAGGAGAAACACAGGGGTGGTAGAAATCAAACATTGTGTGACTCCAAAGATAAATGTGGCAAGAGGCTGGGGTGATTCACTCCCGGATGACCCCCCCAGGCCTGAGTAGGACTAACGAAAATCTTGTTAGTCATTGTCCTGATGGGGCGAGATTGGATGGTACCTTAACCATTCCTAGCTTAAGTTTTCCACATACAGCTGATCCTGAGGTCATTCAAACGCAAATCGATATTAGTTTAATATCTTGGAATCTGGCAGGGGTTCCACTCAAATTGGGTGACCCTAATTGGCTACTGTTTATAAGTAAGCATGACGTATGTATGTTTCAAGAGACCTGGGCAACTGCAAAAAATTTGTCGATGGTTTTATGACCTATAGCGTAGAAGCTAAACCACCAGAACATTTCGGGAGGGCTTCAGGGGGTCTCATGATTCTCATGAAAAATAATGTATTTAAGTCATGCACCTTACTACAATTAGAATGCTTAGACCTAATGGGGGTCGTCTCTCTGTTACCATCAGGACTGGTTCTGGTTTTTCTAAATATGTATGTAAGAACGACTGCGGCTAATATTGAATCCCCTACTCTCTCTATTCTTGAAGAAACTCTAGACTCACTCCACCCGAATTCAAAAATAATACTGGCAGGAGATTTTAACACATCCTATGAGCCATCGTCTTATATTAGCGAGGTAACAGAAGAGGAAGATGAACAATGGGGCATTAGAGCACTAACAGGGAAGCCACAAACTAACTTTACGGCAACAGGATGCAAGTTAGGCTCTATAACAGTGGGCAGAGGATTGAGGGCATGTAATGGTCATACTACCTCAGACCCTGATCGAGCACCCACCTTTAGAAGAGGTAATCATGTGAGTGTCATTGATTTCGCTATCCTTAATGTGAGGCTCTGGCCATTTTTTGCCGATATGAGAGTAGATAGGTGATCTGAGAGTGATCATGATCCCTTGGTAGTATCACTGGCTGGAGCTCCATTAGCTAGGGCAACAAATACATGCTATACAGTCGTGCTCGAACCTGTTTTATCCAATTGCAGACGCTATGTTTCCTGGCCCAAAGTCATGACAAACCCACTTTTGCTGGCCCAGATATATGGGCTTTATGTCAATTATTTTACAAATTACGAAGGGGTGAATGAATTGGAAATCCCAATCCTGAGCATACACAACTTATTCTTTGAAGAGTTGCAGCAGGTGTTCTATAAAGATATGGCCCACAAGAAGCCAGCTATGGGGAAAAATATTAGATGGTATGACCTTTCCTGTAAGCAAGCCAAATGTTCCCTAAGGACTGCTGTTCTAGGAGGTGAAAGGAGACAGATAGCCCAAGCCAGGCATATTTATAAAGTCTCGCTAAAACAGGCTAAAAAGAGTTGGGACGATAGAATTTGGGAAGACATGCTGCTTGCAGTTAAAACAAATGACAACAGTTTGTTCTGGCGTACAGTGACCCAAACTAGAGCGGATAATAACACAAAGAGCTACCAACATCATATATCAGCTGATAAATGGGTATCACCATGCCATTCCAGTTTGAACCCAGCCATATGCAAATCAGTCTTGACCCTGTGCCTCATGGGAACAGTCCAGCCCGAACTGCCAAGCCAGGTTCTCCCTGGACTGGAAACAAGCATCTTAGGACCGGTTTCGGGGTTTCACCCCTCTTTAGCCAGGATAGCTTGATTCCAGTGGCATGGAGAGCACGGGACCCACGTCTGGGCATACCCTTCCCACTCGGGGTGACGAATGCAAAAACAACAGTTGATGGACAGAATGCAGAACAATGTCATACATTCACCCCAGTACAGAGATCTGGGCCTAAATCCATCGTTTTTTGCTCACCATGCCATTCCAGTTTGAACCCAGCCATATGCAAATCAGTCTTGACCCTGTGCCTCATGGGAACAGTCCAGCCCGAACTGCCAAGCCAGGTTCTCCCTGGACTGGAAACAAGCATCCTAGGACCGGTTTCGGGGTTTCACCCCTCTTCAGCCAGGATAGCTTGATTCCAGTGGCATGGAGAGCACGGGACCCACGTCTGGGCATACCCGTCCCACTCGGGGTGACGAATGCAAAAACAACAGTTGATAGACAGAATGCAGAACAATGTCATACATTCACCCCAGTACAGAGATCTGGGCCTAAATCCATCGTTTTTTTGCTCACCATGCCATTCCAGTTTGAACTCAGCCATATGCAAATCAGTCTTGACCCTGTGCCTCATGGGAACAATCCAGCCTGAATTGCCAAGCCAGGTTCTCCCTGGACTGGAAACAAGCATCCTAAGACCGGTTTCGGGGTTTCACCCCTCTTGAGCCAGGATAGCTTGATTCCAGTGGCATGGAGAGCACGGGATCCACGTCTGGGCATACCCGTCCCACTCGGGGTGACGAATGCAAAAACAACAGTTGATGGACAGAATGCAGAACAATGTCATACATTCACCCCAGTACAGAGATCTGGGCCTAAATCCATCGTTTTTGCTCACCATGCCATTCCAGTTTGAACCCAGCCATATGCAAATCAGTCTTGACCCTGTGCCTCATGGGAACAGTCCAGCCCGAACTGCCAAGCCAGGTTCTCCCTGGACTGGAAACAAGCATCCTAGGACCGGTTTCGGGGTTTCACCCCTCTTCAGCCAGGATAGCTTGATTCCAGTGGCATGGAGAGCACGGGACCCACGTCTGGGCATGCCCGTCCCACTCGGGGTGACGAATGCAAAAACAACAGTTGATGGACAGAATGCAGAACAATGTCATACATTCACCCCAGTACAGAGATCTGGGCCTAAATCCATCGTTTTTTTGCTCACCATGCCATTCCAGTTTGAACCCAGCCATATGCAAATCAGTCTTGACCCTGTGCCTCATGGGAACAGTCAAGCCCGAACTGCCAAGCCAGGTTCTCCCTGGGCTGGAAACAAGCATCCTAGGTCCGGTTTCGGAGTTTCACCCCTGTTCAGCCAGGATAGCTTGATTCCAGTGGCATGGAGAGCACGGGACCCACGTCTGGGCATACCCGTCCCACTCGGGGTGACGAATGCAAAAACAACAGTTGATGGACAGAATGCAGAACAATGTCATACATTCACCCCAGTACAGAGATCTGGGCCTAAATCCATCGTTTTTTGCTCACCATGCCATTCCAGTTTGAACCCAGCCATATGCAAATCAGTCTTGACCCTGTGCCTCATGGGAACAGTCCAGCCCGAACTGCCAAGCCAGGTTCTCCCTGGACTGGAAACAAGCATCCTAGGACCGGTTTCGGGGTTTCACCCCTCTTCAGCCAGGATAGCTTGTTTCCAGTGGCATGGAGAGCACGGGACCCACGTCTGGGCATACCCGTCCCACTCGGGGTGACAAATGCAAAAACAACAGTTGATGGACAGAATGCAGAACAATGTCATACATTCACCCCAGTACAGAGATCTGGGCCTAAATCCATCATTTGTTTGCTGTAACACTTTTCGCCCTAAGTGGGATGGGTATGCCCAGACGTGGGTCCCTTGCTCACTGCGCCACTGGATTCAAGCTAGCCTGGCTGAAGAAGGGTGACATACCCTGAAACCGGTGCCAGGATGCTTGTTTCTGGTCCAGGGAGGACCTGGCCTGGCAGTTCGGTCTGTACTGTTCCCATGGGGCACAGGGTCAAGACTGATTTGCATATGGCTGGGTCCAAACTGGGGTGGCGTAGTGGGCAAACGAACGATGGATTTAACCCAGGTCTTTTGACTGGGGGAGAATGTTTGCATTGTCAGCATTCCGTCCATCATTTGTTTGCTGTAACACTTTTCGCCCTAAGTGGGATGGGTATGCCCAGACGTGGGTCCCTTGCTCACTGCGCCACTGGATTCAAGCTAGCCTGGCTGAAGAAGGGTGACATACCCTGAAACCGGTCCCAGGATGCTTGTTTCTGGTCCAGGGAGGACCTGGCCTGGCAGTTCGGTCTGGACTGTTCCCATGGGGCACAGGGTCAAGACTGATTTGCATATGGCTGGGTCCAAACTGGGGTGGCGTAGTGGGCAAAAGAACGATGGATTTAACCCAGATCTTTTGACTGGGGGAGAATGTTTGCATTGTCAGCATTCCGTCCATCATTTGTTTGCTGTAACACTTTTCGCCCTAAGTGGGATGGGTATGCCCAGACGTGAGTCCCTTGCTCACTGCGCCACTGGATTCAAGCTAGCCTGGCTGAAGAAGGGTGACATACCCTGAAACCGGTCCCAGGATGCTTGTTTCTGGTCCAGGGAGGACCTGGCCTGGCAGTTCGGTCTGGACTGTTCCCATGGGGCACAGGGTCAAGACTGATTTGCATATGGCTGGGTCCAAACTGGGGTGGCGTAGTGGGCAAAAGAACGATGGATTTAACCCAGATCTTTTGACTGGGGGAGAATGTTTGCATTGTCAGCATTCCATCCATCATTTGTTTGCTGTAACACTTTTCGCCCTAAGTGGGATGGGTATGCCAGACGTGGGTCCCTTGCTCACTGCGCCACTGGATTCAAGCTAGCCTGGCTGAAGAAGGGTGACATACCCTGAAACCGGTCCCAGGATGCTTGTTTCTGGTCCAGGGAGGACCTGGCCTGGCAGTTCGGTCTGGACTGTTCCCATGGGGCACAGATTCAAGACTGATTTGCATATGGCTGGGTCCAAACTGGGGTGGCGTAGTGGGCAAAAGAACGATGGATTTAACCCAGATCTTTTGACTGGGGGAGAATGTTTGCATTGTCAGCATTCCGTCCATCATTTGTTTGCTGTAACACTTTTCGCCCTAAGTGGGATGGGTATGCCCAGACGTGGGTCCCTTGCTCACTGCACCACTGGATTCAAGCTAGCCTGGCTGAAGAAGGGTGACATACCCTGAAAACGGTCCCAGGATGCTTGTTTCTGGTCCAGGGAGGACCTGGCCTGGCAGTTCGGTCTGGACTGTTCCCATGGGGCACAGGGTCAAGACTGATTTGCATATGGCTGGGTCCAAACTGGGGTGGCGTAGTGGGCAAAAGAACGATGGATTTAACCCAGATCTTTTGACTGGGGGAGAATGTTTGCATTGTCAGCATTCCGTCCATCATTTGTTTGCTGTAACACAGAGGTTTTTCAAGGCAAATCCTAGATAAGTTGCTATATTGGATAGACACAAATAACATCATGTAAGCCCTTCAAGCTTGGTTTCGCCCTAAGATGAGCACTATAGACCAAGTCTCCAGATTCGCCACATTACATTGGAAATATATTCTACTCCAACAGCAGAAGCTTTATGTGGTGTTTGTTGATCTTAGGGCTGCCTTTGATCTCATTCCCCGTACCAACTTGTGGCATATTTTGAATAGGATGGGAGTTCCTGGGAATTTGATCCATCTCATGTCTAAGCTGTACAGTAATAACTTTGCTCAGGTGCGGTGTAGGCACTCAGGAGAGCTAACTAAACGCATTCCCATACAGCGGGGGGTGCGTCAGGGGTGTGTCCTTGCTCCTACGCTCTTTCAGTGGTGGCTCGCATAGGCCATGCTGCGGGGCGGTGAGGCGGGGCGGGGGAGGGTCAGGGTGGGGGGGAAATAAACTCAGACATACGATGGAATGGAGGAACGTAATAATTACTTTCCTCCGTTCCGTCGTATGTCTGAGTTTACTACCCCCCACCCTGCCCCTCCCTGCCCCTCCTCACCACCCCGCAGCACACCCTATGCGAGCCGCCACTGCGCTCTTTACCCTCTATATAAACGAAGTGGCTGATATTCTGAAGGACTGCAGAAATGATTCCCCTACACAGAACGGCAGCAAGGTACCAATTCAATTATTTGCTGACGACTCCCTTCTCATCTCCAAGACCCCAATGGGACTCCAGCTCCTTGTAAACAAATTTATAGATTTCTGTTTGTCAAGGGGTCTAGAGCTCAATGCGAACAAAATCAAGTTTATGGTGTTTGGGAAGGGAGTGGCCAAAAACCTAGCTATACGTGCCGGGGGGGAAACACTGGAGAGGCTGAGGAGTTTTAATTATTTAGGAGTTAAAGTAATGGAGAGCTTGAAGTGGGAAGACCAGCTTAGGAAAAGCACGTTACTTCTTGAGCATAGAGCAAATGCTATCAGCAGGTTGCATAGACAAACAAGCTCTCGTGCTGCCAGCCTTAGAAGTTTACCGTGGCAAGGCACAAGGGGCTGCTCTATATGGTGCTGAGATATGGGGATGTGCTGATGTCTCCTTACTCACTGCTGCAGAAAATAGATTTGTAAGACGGCTGGTCTCTGTCCCTAACAGTACACCGCTAACCCCCCTGTTTTTCGATTTAGGACTCAAAAGAATTGCAGTCTTAGCCGCTCTCAGACCACTTGTCTATTGGATTCGACTATGGGTCACTACTGAGCAAAGGGAATTCAGAGATTGTTTCATTGAAGTGTTGTCTACTGGAGGTGCCAAGTCGTTATCCTGGGTCAAACATGTATCTAACTGGTTAAATAAGCTGGGGCTAACAAGATTATGGACTAACCCAGAAAAAGTGAGTAAAATTGATCTTAACATCATGAAATCAAGCTACTAGGTTTACATCCAAGATAGTTATTTTAATAACCAGCAAGTAGGTACATTGACGAACAGATTTTTAGACATCAAACAATTTTCTCGCTTTGAGGAATTTTTAGATTTTGTTTCCTCTCCTCTAGCAAAAAGCCTTTATATTCGCTTTCGATTTGGTACTTTACCCTTGAGATTTTTAACTAACAAGTGGCATAAGGTCCCAAGCCCCAGTATCTGCCCAGCGTGTGGCTTGGAAGACGAGAATGAGGTGCATATATTATTTTTCTGTCCTAAATATCTTGGCCCACGCCTGAAATGGATTATCCCCGTATGTCATATTCTGACGGTGATTAAATATCTAGTAGCTTTTAGAATTTTTAAAAGTGACACTACTCTTGTTATTGTCATTGCTGTGAGCAAATTCCTACAGGCAGTTTGGCACAAACGTAGTAGGCTTCTGAATTTGATTCCTAGTGCTTAGATTAATCCTTTCTTAATCATTGTCTGATTTTAATCGTGTCAGTTTTTATATATTAAGTAGAAAGATACATTTTATATGTTTTAAGTGTTTGCTTGAATTGCACATGGCCTTGCCTGAATGCAGCTTTTGTTTTACATGCTAGTAACAATGGAAAGGAAGGAACTTCGAATAGTATTTTATTTTTTTTTTAAAAGGGAAAATGAACTGTGCTGCGAGAAATTTTAAAAATGTATTTTGATGTATCTATTGTAACGTTTTGTGTATGTATACTTTGATGGTACTTGGCTACTGAATAAAGTTTATTGCTACTACTACATACTACTCAGTAGTTGAAGACACTTGGTCTTGCGTAGACTTATGGCTAGCATGGCAATCCTTTATAGAATATGCATATTTATTTTGCCACGGACTCTGTCAGACCACTCTACTCGCCAATCATGTTCACACTGAGTGACCTTAACCCGTCCAGGAGGGTCAGATATTGGAGGTTGAGAGGCACGTAACTGTGGGATCCAATCTTCCAATCTGAGATTAAAATAAGTAGAGTAGAAAACTTTGCTCTGACCTGATGTCAAACCGCTGTGGGAGGAATTTAAAGTGTACATGCAGGAGATATGTATTTCCAAAGGTACAGGTATCCTCAGATGGTTGGATACACAATTAGACACATTTAAAAAAGGCCTTAAGAGATTTGAAATATCACATGAGACAACTTAGGATAAAGTGACACTGATTAAAATACTGCCATGATTATAGAACATGCAAAAAGAACAATTGATGGACAGAATGTTGAACAATGTCAAAAATTCACCCCAGGACAGAGATCTTGCCCTAAATCCATCATTATTTTGCTCCCCATGTCATTCCAGTTTAAACCCAGCCATATGCAAATCAGTCTTGACCCTTTTCACCATGGGAACAGTCCAGCCCGAACTGCCAGGCCAGGTCCTCCCTGAACTGAAAACAAGCATCCTGGGACCAGTTTCGGGGTTCCACCCCTCATCAGCCACGCTAGCTTGACTCCAGTGGCATGGAGAGCATGGGACCCATGTCAGGACTAGCTTCATGGCACTTCTATAGATTGGTAAATCGAAATTCATGAACTATGAGTAATACAAAATACCTTGTAAGAGTGCTGGGAGACTGCAGACCGGGAATTGCTATTTCTTGGCAAACAGGGCTAGGATATTTGGAGAAGGTGACATCACAGGTAGGGTGCTGGCCTGGGACACAAGAGCTGGAAATAATGACTCACAAATACAAATGTTGCTGTGGATTTGGGTAAAATGATTACATTGTCTCTGGAAGTGTTGTCAACTTTTCAGCAATGTTATAAGAAACTATGCTCCACTGACTACATTTTGCACTTGATAAAATAGCTAGGCATTTGAATATGTTGCCCTAGCTTTGGTGGAAGTTGAAATGCATGATATTCTCAACTCTCCTGTTGCATTTGAGAATTTATGGGTCCAATTGCTGATCTAGCTAGTGGTAAGTCTCTGTGGAGCGATGGGCTTCCAGTGGAGTTTTACAAAGAATACCTAATATCCTGGCAACTAGATTATTGGAAGCAAATAATGCAGTATGGCCAACGGTAGACCGCCTCCATCTATTATGGATGCAATAATAATTATACCCCTAAAAACAGGAAGCAACCCACATGAATGCTCATATAGGCTACTTTTGCTTTAAACTCAGATAACAAGATCTTGGCCAAAATACTGGCACAAAAACTATAGCCCCTAATGCCGCGTCTGGTACGTCTGAGCAATCTACTATAGTGGTCCACAGCTGTTAATCTGCTTACATTAATGGCTGTTCTGCGCAGGGTGGAGCAGGGTTTACCTGCAGTGGCCATCCTGCTAGACACCAAAAAAGCATTTGATGCTTTGGAATGGCCATTCATTAAGGAGATTTGCAACTCATGGGGCTGGGTAAAAACAAATTTGAATGAATAAGCCTTGTATATGCGGGATCCATAGCTCATGTAAAAATGAATCATTTGTGTTCTGGAGTGGTGCACATTGGTACAGACACTCACCAACAATGTCCACTATCACCTCTAGTATTTGCTTTGGCCTTCAACCCCTGATGTGCCTACTACTACGTGAAACTCATCCTCACTGTAGTATATATGTAATGGATGGTTGCAATTGGTATCATTAAATGCTGATGATATCATACTCTATTCAGAACCAATAATCGAATATGATTTTAAATTTGACAAATACTCTATTTTGTTAATAAACTGGGATAAGCAGAAATATTTTCACTTACAGATAGAACACAAAGAGTTACAGAAGCATATCCCCTTAAATGGATAGTTGGCTGAGTGAAGTATCAGGGAATATGGTCTAGACTATAGATACAATGGACTTGCCTAGAGTGCTGGAGCTTAGTTACAATATTTCCCTATTTTGCTCATAGGTTGCAATCCTTTGCTGCCACCCACTCTCAAAATATCTATTGGAAACTTACTGAGGTATATGAGAATCAAAGTGGTGGGTGATCGTTCTCCTAACAGTATATTCATGGATATGCAGGAGTACAGAATAAAGGTGGGGTAGGGGGGTTGGTCTCCCCTGGCAGTGTTGCTTTACAACAGGCTGCAAATGGCAGCAAAATCGCTATGTTCATACTTTCCCAAGCCACTTGAGGAACTGACTTCGCTTACTAAGGTTATTCTGAGCAGGTTGGATTATGCCAATGCACTGCTTCTTGTAGCACCAGAGTATCACATCAACAGACTATATAGAGTCCAAACTGCCGCCACTAAATTGGCTTTAAATAGACTTCGTAAAGCGTTGGCATCTGAGGCAATGAAAGAACTACACTGGCATCATCACCTTCAAATTCCTATGCATTGTCTTTAAGGCCCTGCAGGGCTCTGGTCCTGTACCCCTGAAACGGAGCCTAAAGATATATACCCCAGGGGGGTGTCTTCGTTCTTCATCAGATAACCTCCTCTGTGTTACAAGATTTCCCAAGACCAGTCCAGGTGGGCGAGTCTTTACAGTTCAGGCAGCTCAACTTTGGAACACACTACAAGCTGCCCTTTGATCCTCTTCTGATTACTGTGTTTTATAAAGGCTTTGAAGACCTGGCTCTTCCCTAAGTAAACCGCTAGCTGTCTTGATTTTACTCACTGCTGGTTCATCTTAATGAATGCTTGCAGCACCAGGATACCTGTAAGGTGACCGTTGCGCTATATAAATTTAATAAATACAATATATAAGGTGACCCAGTGGGGAGACCCGAAGAAGAACATCTCCTTCATATACACTAAAATGACTAATTGTAGAGTGTTGCAAGAACATATAGCTAGGCGAGTTGGGAGAGCAAACTAAGACAGTCTCTGCTCGATAATTGGTGGAAAGAACTGCCCATTAATTATAGGCATGAATTGATACAGTTTCAGTTTGTTCATTGTTCATTTTATATGCTGGAAAAAATGGCGAAATTTACCACAGGGAAAACAGTCAAGTGTAAAAACGTAGAGCGATTAATGTGTGATTTTTTCATAGTTCATGGCTGTGTCTGATAGGGCTAGAATACTGGCATAATGTATTTGGAACCATAAGGAAATGAATGAAATGTCTATAATCCCAATTCCTCTCCTAGCACTGCTGGGACATACAGACGCTATACCAGAAAAAATGGAACCTTTGTTTCCATGGCACTGTTAGTGTTAGAGTTTCTATACATTTATAAAAAACTGTGTATTATTAAGAACATTACAAAATAATGGGGTAACCCAATAATCGCCACTGGACCTGGGTACAATGCGGTAATGAAACAGGTGGTCCGAGACTGCTTTAAAGCAGAAATGAATTGTAATTTATCATATGTGTGTAGCTTAATAAGTCAAACACTAGTAACGAATACCAAATTAAATGCAACAACATACCTTGCTATCCAAGATAGCATAGTTCAAAACATATAGTCAATGTCAGCCAAAGAACGCAAAAAAGTAGTTTTAAGTTCAGTGTATTTAATTTCATATACTTAAAACATATCAAAGTTAATTTGATACACAGGTTGCTCAAGGAAACAAAGGGGGAAAAATGGGTGTGCTGGTGAAAGGGTAGAAAAAGTGAATAGTCACAGATAATTAGAGATTGTCCATCTTTTATGCTTTATCAATAGACTGGTAGAGAGACCAGTACAAAGCAACCTGTGTATCAAATTAACTTTGATATGTTTTAAGTATATGAAATTAAATACACTGAACTTAAAACTACTTTTTTGCCTTCTTTGGCTGACATTGACTATATGTTTTGGCACTTGAACTTGGCAGAAGACGCTTTTCGAGGCGTGCGGCGCCCGGCTCCTTTCATACAAGGTCTGGACAGATTTACTCTGTTGTCTGATTATGTTACTAAGCAATCCACGGTTTTAAATACCGCTGAGGACTTCACAAGGTGGGCCCTCATGAGTGGAATCCAGCTCACCACTTTTGGAAAACCTTGACTGAGTCACTACTCAAGCTCCAGTGTGTTATCTGGGATGCCCCCGTGGCACCAGGATTAGGTTGCCCCCCGTCCCCCTTCGTCCTGAGGAAGACTCGCAGCTGAGGTACAAGTCACCCTCTAAGCACAAGCCGAGTCGAAACGTCGACGCACCCCACCCACACAGGGCCTGTATCATAACCCATCCCCTTCAATGGATGTTGCATTTATGCATTTTACAAAAATATATAAAAATGTTAATAATAATTTGTTTAGGACAGGCCTTTTTGTACTGGTCTCTCTACCAGTCTATTGATAAAGCATAAAAGATGGACAATCTCTAATTATCTGTGACTATTCACTTTTTCTACCCTTTCACCAGCACACCCATTTTCCCCCCTTTGTTTCCTTGAGCAACCTGTGTATCAAATTAACTTTGATATGTTTTAAGTATATGAAATTAAATACACTGAACTTAAAACTACTTTTTTGCGTTCTTTGGCTGACATAGACTATGGGGCCGATTCCGATTCGGGCCGGAAAAAGCACCGACCGACTCGGATCCGGTAAAAATACCGACCGACACGTACCAGTGGCGCCCGACACGCCAAGTACGATGCAAGCCGCGATAAATCCGACCGACACGTCAGGAAACCAAGCCGACCGACCGAGCCGCTCGGAAAATAGCAATCCGGCCGGAAAAACACGCGAATCCAACCGACCGACACGCACCCGGAACAAATCCGACCGAATCGTACCCGCCAACTCCAACCCGCAAAGTACGATGCAAGGCGCGAAAAACACGACCGAGTCGGACGGAGGACAAGCCGTACGACCGACACGCATACAAAACCGAGCCGAAGCAACACAATACACCGCGACCGACGCGTACGCAGCATACAAAACTGCACAAACACAGCGTGAACGAAACGGAAAACACCGTACGAGACCAATGCACGGTCCGACTCGGTCACAAGAACGTTTCCAACATACACAAACAGCACAAAGGAAAAATCAACCAAAAAAAGGCCAAACAAGCAATTACCAAGCCAATAAATACTGGGGGGTGGGGACAGAGAACAAAGACACACCCACAACTCCACCTATATAAAGGACACAAATCACTACCATGAGCCTTTGCAAATGCCATTCCACTACCAGCACCCAAGAGAAAGCAACCACACACCCACAGCTCATCCCTCACACAAGCCACACACCAGCAGCACACCAACAAATACCTACCTCACATACACCCAGCACAACACACACCCACACACCCTCACCTGCACACCAACACACACATCACCCACCATCACCAACCATCACCATGCCCCCAAGAAGAATCCCAAGTTCCTAGATTGTGAATTGGAAGTCCTGGTAGACGAGATCCTCAGGGTGGAGCCACAGCTGTTTGGCACATTGGTCCAACAGACCCCCATGTCGCAGAAAACCAAGATGTGGGAGAGGATCATCAACAGGGTGAACGCCCAATCACCATGTCGGCGCACAAAGACGGACATCCAGAACAGGTGGTATGACGTGCGCAGGAGGGTACGGGACCTGCTGAAGATAGACTACATCAACAGCCAACACACCGGCAGTGGCCCTCCTGCCAAGCCAATATACCTCAGGCCCTGGGAGGAGAAGGTGCGGGCCATCCTTCCGCCAGTGAGCGTATATGGACTAGAGAACATCCCAGAGCCTGGTGAGTACACAACAAATGTACACAATAAACTGCCACAAAACACACACATCACTGTCAAGGGGAGAGTCAAACCATGCACTCATAGCAATTACACAGCAACTAGAACAGAATCATCCCAAAATGTGTATGTCAGTCAGATAAACACAACACATGCCATCAAAAAAGTCACATCCAACTGTGCCAACACATGTACAAACACAACCACAACTACAGCTAGGCAGTGGCACAAATAGAACTAACACACACATCCACACATGTAGCCACCACAACAACACCAACACACAGTGAAGACCACTCAAAGGAAGGAATTCTGTGTATGCTGGCCAAGTCAGTGTAGCCAATAGCATCATGGGAGTCGCAGTCACTCATATTGCCCCCCCCAACTGTCCCATCAACACCACCATGAACCATGCGCACATCACAGGGAGTGGAGAAGGACTCACAAGATGGCTGACACTGGCTACTGCTGTGGGGAGCACAAGGCCCTGCTGCCAACTGTGCACCAACAAACAGCAGGACACCACTGACTGACATCCTGAGAGACAACTTACACTCCCTGCAATGCAAGCACGTTCCATGGTGGGATATCTGGCTGGCTGGGTGGGAAGGGGGACTTGCAGCACTGACCATAGTCACCAGCACCTCCCCTCACACCCCCCCAACACAAACTCCACAGTACCCACCTGGTAGAATGCAATGCCCTCCATCCTAACACAAGATCCCACAAAGCACCACCACCCTGGGTTATGTTGTGTGAAGCACAGGGACACTCTTGGGACTCTTAGCCAAACAACTGCCAGGACAACACTCCCAGCCATCCTGTCAGCACAGCCAGCCCACCCCACAGGGAAGCAGAGTCAAAAGGAAGGAAGCATGGGCATGCTGTGAAGGAGGGTGGAGGCAATAGCATGATGGGAGTCGTAGTCACAGACATTGCTCAGCCTCACAACTGGCCCATCAACACCACCCTGAACCATGCTCACATCACAGGGAGTGGAGAAGGACTCACAAGATGGCTGACACTGGCTACTGCTGTGGGGAGCACAAGGGCATGCTGGGAACTGCACACCAACCAACAGCAGGACACCACTGTCAGCCATCTTGCCATTGCCCTCACACCCACACACACTGAACTCCCCACAAAAGCAAGTAAGTATGGGAATGCTGGGAAGTGGGGTGGAGGCAATAGCATGATGGGAGTCACAGTCACAGACATAGCTCACCCCCACAACTGTCCCATCAACACCACCCTGAACCATGCTCACATCACAGGGAGTGGAGAAGGACTCACAAGATGGCTGACACTGGCTACTGCTGTGGGGAGCACAAGGCTCTGCTGCCAACTGTGCACCAACAAACAGCAGGACACCACTGACTGACATCCTGAGAGACAACTTACACTCCCTGCAATGCAAGCACGTTCCATGGTGGGATATCTGGCTGGCTGGGTGGGAAGGGGGACTTGCAGCACTGACCATAGTCACCAGCACCTCCCCTCACACCCCCCAACACAAACTCCACAGTACCCACCTGGTAGAATGCAATGCCCTCCATCCTAACACAAGATCCCACAAAGCACCACCACCCTGGGTTATGTTGTGTGAAGCACAGGGACACTCTTGGGACTCTTAGCCAAACAACTGCCAGGACAACACTCCCAGCCATCCTGTCAGCACAGCCAGCCCACCCCACAGGGAAGCAGAGTCAAAAGGAAGGAAGCATGGGCATGCTGTGAAGGGGGGTGGAGGCAATAGCATGATGGGAGTCGTAGTCACAGACATTGCTCAGCCTCACAACTGTCCCATCAACACCACCCTGAACCATGCTCACATCACAGGGAGTGGAGAAGGACTCACAAGATGGCTGACACTGGCTACTGCTGTGGGGAGCACAAGGGCATGCTGGGAACTGCACACCAACCAACAGCAGGACACCACTGTCAGCCATCTTGCTATTGCCCTCACACCCACACACACTGAACTCCCCACAAAAGCAAGTAAGTATGGGAATGCTGGGAAGTGGGGTGGAGGCAATAGCATGATGGGAGTCACAGTCACAGACATAGCTCACCCCCACAACTGTCCCATCAACACCACCCTGAACCATGCGCACATCACAGGGAGTGGAAAACAACTGACAAGATGGCTGACACTGTGCACTGCTGTGGGGAGCACAAGGCCCTGCTGCCAACTGTGCACCAACAAACAGCAGGACACCACTGACTGACATCCTGAGAGACAACTTACACTCCCTGCAATGCAAGCACGTTCCATGGTGGGATATCTGGCTGGCTGGGTGGGAAGGGGGACTTGCAGCACTGACCATAGTCACCAGCACCTCCCCTCACACCCCCCAACACAAACTCCACAGTACCCACCTGGTAGAATGCAATGCCCTCCATCCTAACACAAGATCCCACAAAGCACCACCACCCTGGGTTATGTTGTGTGAAGCACAGGGACACTCTTGGGACTCTTAGCCAAACAACTGCCAGGACAACACTCCCAGCCATCCTGTCAGCACAGCCAGCCCACCCCACAGGGAAGCAGAGTCAAAAGGAAGGAAGCATGGGCATGCTGTGAAGGGGGTGGAGGCAATAGCATGATGGGAGTCGTAGTCACAGACATTGCTCAGCCTCACAACTGGCCCATCAACACCACCCTGAACCATGCTCACATCACAGGGAGTGGAGAAGGACTCACAAGATGGCTGACACTGGCTACTGCTGTGGGGAGCACAAGGGCATGCTGCCAACTGTGCACCAACAAACAGCAGGACACCACTGACTGACATCCTGAGAGACAACTTACACTCCCTGCAATGCAAGCACGT
Organism: Calotriton arnoldi; assembly: GCA_963921515.1. Taxonomy (NCBI): domain Eukaryota; kingdom Metazoa; phylum Chordata; class Amphibia; order Caudata; family Salamandridae; genus Calotriton; species Calotriton arnoldi. The sequence continues at coordinate 2,058,982 of CAWUFW010002733.1, forward strand.
TCCATGGTGGGATATCTGGCTGGCTGGGTGGGAAGGGGGACTTGCAGCACTGACCATAGTCACCAGCACCTCCCCTCACACCCCCCAACACAAACTCCACAGTACCCACCTGGTAGAATGCAATGCCCTCCATCCTAACACAAGATCCCACAAAGCACCACCACCCTGGGTTATGTTGTGTGAAGCACAGGGACACTCTTGGGACTCTTAGCCAAACAACTGCCAGGACAACACTCCCAGCCATCCTGTCAGCACAGCCAGCCCACCCCACAGGGAAGCAGAGTCAAAAGGAAGGAAGCATGGGCATGCTGTGAAGGGGGTGGAGGCAATAGCATGATGGGAGTCGTAGTCACAGACATTGCTCAGCCTCACAACTGGCCCATCAACACCACCCTGAACCATGCTCACATCACAGGGAGTGGAGAAGGACTCACAAGATGGCTGACACTGGCTACTGCTGTGGGGAGCACAAGGGCATGCTGGGAACTGCACACCAACCAACAGCAGGACACCACTGTCAGCCATCTTGCCATTGCCCTCACACCCACACACACTGAACTCCCCACAAAAGCAAGTAAGTATGGGAATGCTGGGAAGTGGGGTGGAGGCAATAGCATGATGGGAGTCACAGTCACAGACATAGCTCACCCCCACAACTGTCCCATCAACACCACCCTGAACCATGCTCACATCACAGGGAGTGGAGAAGGACTCACAAGATGGCTGACACTGGCTACTGCTGTGGGGAGCACAAGGCCCTGCTGCCAACTGTGCACCAACAAACAGCAGGACACCACTGACTGACATCCTGAGAGACAACTTACACTCCCTGCAATGCAAGCACGTTCCATGGTGGGATAACTGACTGGGTGGGTGGGTGGGTGGGAAGGAGGTCTGGCTGTCAACCAAACACAATCAATGCAGACCATGTTCACACCCCAGAGAATACATAGAAATGCCCAAATAATGCAGGACAATGTGCCACACCAATATCAACCCCTGACTGTGACGACTTAGGACAATACAATGTACAGGCCCGCACCCCGAGGCACAGTCACAACTGTCAGGTGTGTCAACCACTGATGCCTGCAGAAACATGACATACATTGTTTGTGTCTCCCAAAAACAGGTGATGATAGGGACACAGCAGCAGACGCTGAGGAGTCCCAGTCCCAGGCTCAAGAGGATGCCGAGCTCACTGGTGTCGTACAGCCTCTGTCCTCCTCGGACGATGAAGAACAACCTGGCACATCCGGTGCAAGTCAACATGCTGCACCAGCAGGACCACCAGCTGCAGCACCAGCAGGTCCACCAGCTGCACCCCCTGCACCCACCCCTCCAACGACTGTCACCACGAATACCATCCCTGCCGACATGGACAGAATAAGGAACAACACCAGCGCAGTGACCCTGGACCAACCTGGGGCCATGGACACCACCACCACCACCAACCCCCAAGGTGGACCAGGGTTATCTGTGCGTGCAACTGCACACACTGCACATGTCAGCAGGGGTGGTGGGAGGGGTGGGAGACAGAGGTCGCTGCTTGCAGACGTTGCTGGTGTGCATGAAGACCCACAACTGGTACGCATAGCTGATGCGTACCAGTCCAGCACCGGAGAGCTCAGCCAGGTAGTGGGGCTCCTCAGAGACATCAAACAGCAGCAGGCTGCCCATCATGCCCGCTTGGACTCCCACATGTCCCACGTGGAGTCACACATGTCACGTGTGGACTCCCACATGTCACGTGTGGACTCCCACATGACCCGCGTGGAGTCCAAGTGGGATGTACTACATGAGATGACGGCGGTGCACAGGGACATTTTACAATGCCTCCGCCAGATGAACAGCAACCAGTCCACACCTCCCTGTGTGCCAACAACATCTGGTACCGAACAAACTGCAACTGCCACAGGGAGGGAGGAGGACTCTGGCGGAGAGTCCCCTGCACCGCAGCAGCCTGCACTAGAGGGCCCCCCAAGAAGAGGGGTCGTCCGAGGAGGGGAAAGTGAGAGGCTGATGGCCAAGCGCAACTCCCAGGAAGCCTGAACCTGTTCTGGATTTTCGCCTTTGTGCACAGACTGTTCACCCTGTTGATGGCAACACTACTCCCACACATTGCATGGGGAGTACAAGTTGGAACAATGTGTCAGACAACTGTGGCCCCGATACTGGGGATCCTGTCTACCTGGACTTTCTATTCATCTAGGAACTTGGGATTGCAAGATTCATGTACAGCACAATCCATCCTATGCACTATTATCACAATAAACACACTAATACACCATACTTGCCTCTGTCGTGATTCCAACGTGGGTGCTGTTATGGGGATGATGAACTGCAAAATTACACAGTGTATGCGAACTGCAACAGCAAGGACAACACAGGCATGTGAGTACAGGCAACGTGACACATATGAGGGAGACACACCACCAGGGCTACACAACACATACACACCTAGGCCATCTGACTCATTGCCTACACTGATGTTGCCAGGGAAGACGGTGCAATGCACAGACACCACACCCATTCCCAGTTGTAGTCAAGTAGCCCACAGGTGCAGTAAGCAAATGGCAGTCAAATGTGTGACCACAGACAACGCACATCACTAAGTGAAGCACAGGTTTATTACACAGTAGCAACATGCCGTAACCACTACAGATGCAAGGTAACCCCACCTGGTAGCGGGCACACAGTCAACAACTGTAGACAGAAGGAAGTCCATGGGTGTGGCGCACATCACCTGTAGGGACACAACAGCTACCAGCCTGGATGTGCAATCACGTCGTCGGTGGACACAGTTGACCAAACGAATCTGAAAGTACCCTGTGAAGGACAGAAATGACACACAGTCAAAAGCAATGCAGTACAGGACAGAACAGCAAAACTCATGCACAATACATGTTACAAGATACCCACCCAGAACCAAGTTAGCATGTCAACACTGTTGGGGAGTACAGCCCACCTGTCACCACACATCGCAACACACATCCTGTCAAGTAGCCCATGGACACACTCCAACAGCACCAGAGCACCACCCACACATCATGCCAACTCACATCATTCACATGACACCTCAGGATACTCACATTCAGCTAAAGAAGTTGGTGATGAGCTGTGTGCGGACATCACCATCACCATCATCATCATCATCGTCACTGGCATCGTGGTCCAGGCCAGGATCCTCCACAGGTGGCGGATGTTGGTCATCGTCATCCTGGATGAGAGGCAACTCCTTCCGCACTGCCAGGTTGTGGAGCATGCAGCAGACGATGATAATCTTGCACACTTTCGCAGGGGCATATGGGAGGGACCCTCCGGTCTTGTCCAGGCAGCGGAAGCGGCTCTTCAGGAGACCAAAGGTCCGCTCAATCACTCTCCTGGTCCGACCATGTGCCTCATTGTAGCGCATCTGGGCAGGTGTCACAGGGTTCCTGAGGGGTGTCAGCAACCACAGCATGTTGGGGTATCCCGAGTCACCTACGGACAGACAAGTGCACATCAGCTGACTTGGAAAAGTGGGCGGAATACTACAGATCAGATCACACACAATGGCACAAAGTCAGTACACACCGACAAGCCAGGCACGCTGGTTCTGCATCTGTGCCATCAACCTGGGGATGCGACTACTCCTCATCACAAAGGCATCGTGTGCTGAACCAGGGAAACGGGCACACACGTGTGTGATGGTCATGTCTGCAAGACACACCACCAGTGCATTGACCGAGTGGTAGTGCTTGCGGTTCCTGTAGGCCTGCTCCTGGGCCTGTGGTGGTACCAAAGCCACATGTGTCCCATCAATGGAGCCAATGACATGCGGCATCCTCCCCAGGGCATAAAAGTCACTCTTCACGTCAGTGAGTCGTCGCAGTCTAGGGAAATAGATGTACCGGTTCAGGAAGAGCAACATTGCCGCCAAGAAATCGCGGAGCACACGGCTGAACATGGTCTGTGACATCCCACCAGCAGACGCCACAGTATGTTGGAAGGTACCGGTGGCAAAGAAGTGTAGGGCTGCCATCACCTTCACCTTGGGGGTCAGCGCTGTAGGATACGGCCGGCCAGGCTGCAAATGTGGGGACAACTGCACTGCAAAATCCTCAATCAGCTGCCTGGTGAAGCGGTACCGTCGGATGCTGTCCCGTTCCACCATCGTTGCCAGGTCTGGGAATGGCCGATGGACAGCAGGAGCCCTGCAGTGCAGAGGAGAAGTAAGCAAGATCGTCAGTCACCCCACATATGCGGCATTGAACACACTCAAGATCCCAACATACATCATCATGAGGCACAACTACATGAAGTGTGCAGTACCGGAACGACATGTATGGTACATACATGGCCAACATCTGTCAACACGGTCCTACAGGTGGCATCAATTTGGCCCAGGTTGGCCCATTGGATATCATGATGCTGTGTCACAGTCACCCCCCAGTGACATGTGAGGACAGATGTGCCCCAGGCACCACAGCTCAACGACAGGCACATTCCCAGGGACCCTGTAATGCCACATGGACACTGGCATCACCTGGAGTATCATGTGTACACCACAACAAAACAAACATGACCCCCACAGGTAGTGGCCACACTTGCCATGGCAGGAGAGCCATGGACGTCTGTGACACACACGCACAACATCAGAGTCCATGCACACACAACGTGGATGTGGAGACTGTCTCCCATTGTGCACATGAAATCAGAGACATTGTAAACACTACATGCACAAAGACTGTGGAGGGCCATCACTATTGTGCCACTGGGACACCCTGGCTCAAACATACCGTCCCACATGGGACTCACGGGGTATGTGACATGACATACACAAACACCACTGTGAAATGTGACCATGGCACATGCACAGATATGAACAGTTGCACATCACAGTGGTCACGTACACGTAACACCCAGGATCCTGTCCCCATGAACACGTGCACAGCCTGGGGGTGGCTGCCCACAGGTGACACCCACAGGACAACATGTACACCAACATACACACAATAGGAAATGCAGCCTTACATGCCTTCATGATAAGGTGTGGACAGGCTGTCGTGATGTAGGTGTGCCCCTCACTCCCTGGGAGCTATCTGTGGCTGGCATATGTCCATCTGAGACAGGCATGCTGACATATGCCAGTCACATGTACAGTGATGCGTTGAACAGCAATGGACCGATCGGTGCCTCCGGCCGGCCCATTGCTTTCAATGTGTGCGGGTACGCGTTGTACCCCTGTGCGCGTTGTACTGCAATGGACCGATCGGTGCCTCCGGCCGGCCCATTGCATTCAATGTGTGCGGGTACGCGTTGTACCCCTGTGCGCGTTGAACAGCAATGGACCGATCGGTGCCTCCGGCCGGCCCATTGCTTTCAATGTGTGCGGGTACGCGTGGTACCCCTGTGCGCGTTGTACTGCAATGGACCGATCGGTGCCTCCGGCCGGCCCATTGCATTCAATGTGTGCGGGTACGCGTTGTACCCCTGTGCGCGTTGTACTGCAATGGACCGATCGGTGCCTCCGGCCGGCCCATTGCATTCAATGTGTGCGGGTACGCGTTGTACCCCTGTGCGCGTTGAACAGCAATGGACCGATCGGTGCCTCCGGCCGGCCCATTGCTTTCAATGTGTGCGGGTACGCGTTGTACCCCTGTGCGCGTTGTACTGCAATGGACCGATCGGTGCCTCCGGCCGGCCCATTGCATTCAATGTGTGCGGGTACGCGTTGTACCCCTGTGCGCGTTGAACAGCAATGGACCGATCGGTGCCTCCGGCCGGCCCATTGCTTTCAATGTGTGCGGGTACGCGTTGTACCCCTGTGCGCGTTGTACTGCAATGGACCGATCGGTGCCTCCGGCCGGCCCATTGCATTCAATGTGTGCGGGTACGCGTTGTACCCCTGTGCGCGTTGTACTGCAATGGACCGATCGGTGCCTCCGGCCGGCCCATTGCTTTCAATGTGTGCGGGTACGCGTGGTACCCCTGTGCGCGTTGTACTGCAATGGACCGATCGGTGCCTCCGGCCGGCCCATTGCTTTCAATGTGTGCGGGTACGCGTGGTACCCCTGTGCGCGTTGTACTGCAATGGACCGATCGGTGCCTCCGGCCGGCCCATTGCTTTCAATGTGTGCGGGTACGCGTGGTACCCCTGTGCGCGTTGTACTGCAATGGACCGATCGGTGCCTCCGGCCGGCCCATTGCTTTCAATGTGTGCGGGTACGCGTGGTACCCCTGTGCGCGTTGTACCTCAATGGACCGATCGGTGCGCACCCATTGACAATGGGCTTGCCTGGCAACGGACGCGTTTTCGAATATTCGAACGAGTCGGTTGCTGGAAAATCAGTTGGTCACCCACAACAATGTTGCAAAATCATGTATGTCATGAAGTTGAAATTATGAAGGATGCTGTGGGCGTGTTTTGGTGCTGCTATTCCATGGATTGGCCAGATTCAGAAGATGCAAACGACTTGGACCTATCACTTTGGACACAAGGGACAGTATCTGCCTCTCCAGCACATATATATTGCTGCATGTTCCCCTGAGAGCCCACTTGCCTGCACTACATGCTCCAGGACGACATCTGCCACTGCACTGCTGCTGTCTCTGCCCCTCTGGACCCTGCAATGGCACGTACTGTGGAGAGAGCCCCAGCCTTCAGCCTTGAAGAGAACCAGGCCCTGCTGGACAGCCTACTTCCACAGTACAGCAAGCTGTATGGGACACCAGGGGAGCAGGTGAGTGTTCTGTGCACTGCCTTTCTGAATGTGCATTTTGTCTGACTAGCAAGGCTGAGAGTCAGCACACCACTGGCTAGCAGGCTCACTGAGTAGTTGTCACCCCCCATAGTGTGTAGTGACTTGCACTGGACAGGTATGGTGCAGTGACAGTGCTTCTGAACAGGGTTTTACTCCCCATGCTATGATACCATGTAGTGACTTCTGGAAAACTGTCCATGGGCAGCCGTGCACTGCCTGGGTACACCATGTGCCCCTGTGATTGCGACATGTATATGCAACTGTGTCATGCACGGATATGTTGCATGTGTAGTAATGTCCTTATCACTTTGTCATCCTGACAGGCTTCTGCCCATCGGAAGCATGAGATCTGGAAGGACATCGTCCGGGCTGTCCGGTCCGTGGGGGTCTACAAGCGCCGGATCCGCAACTGCCAAAAGAGGTGGCAGGACCTTCGGGGCTGGACCCGGAGGATTGCACGGGTCCAGCTGAAGCTGTCGCCTCCTCGCAGGAGGGGCGGAACACGGACCCTGACCCCCACATGCTCAGGATCCTGGCGGTGGTCTTTCCAGACCTGGATGGGCAGCTGAAGGCCAGAGAGCAGCAAGGAGGGGGTGAGTCAAAGACTGCACTGTGTACTCTGTCTAACATGTTATGTGCCCTCCTCGGGCCAGGTTGAACTGCCACAGTACAGCAGTCATGTTGTCCAGGAGCCATGTCCCTCTATTGTGCACTGCCCACTCCTCATCTGATACCCAGGTGTGGCCCTTACATGCAGGGAATCCTGTCACTTAGGACTGTGTCCTTGCAGTTTGCTTGACTCAAGGTGGGAGACAGCATCTGTTTCCCTGACTCTGTGGTGGGCATCATGGGTGGGTCCATTGCTTACACAATGCCTGTATTCTGACATGTATTCAGCGTGTTACTTTGATCTGTGGTCCAATTGCTGAGCTGATCCACAACATGTGGCTGGGGTACCTGGCACACACCCATGCTGCGGGTGGGAACAATGTTTGGGCCCCAGGAGTATGTATATGACGTGTGTCACACATACTTAGCCAGCTGCCTACAGTCCAGGGCTCATCCCTCATTAATGTGGGGCTGGACAGTCATGCCTACTCCAGGCCATACAATACACTCTGTACTCCCACTCCCGTGTATCAGTGGACACATTGTGCACAGTGATTTGCCCCTCAGGTGTCTGCCTCTGTGTCAGTGTGCTGTGGATTAGTCGCCAGGACTGCTGTGGAGTTTCTTGGTAGGGGCTCAGCATGCCACTGGAGATGTGACCATAGGAGACGATACTTGTGTGACACATAGGTGTCTGATCAGCTGCCCATGCAGACTGGGGCATGTAAATGTGAAGTTCAGGTAGCTGTTCCCCATGCACAGCAGAGTGTGAGGGGCTCAGGTTCAGAGGGTAGTGTCACAGGTCTCCCATATGTCCAATAGGTATGACCTGGACAGATGAGGGTTAAGAGGATGTGTTGTGGGGGGATGTACATGTGCACTTGTGCAGCTCCAGGACTTGCATTCCCCATGACCTACTATTGTGACACAGTGCAGAGTGTTGTTGTCTGGCTGCAAAGTCATACATCACTGAGACAGTGATGTATGACTTTGCAGTCATGCCTCCGCCATGGCATGTGTCTACTGATTGGTGATCCTGCAGGGGAGTGACATGTGCTACATGCACACCATAGTGGCGCTGGCTATCAGGACATGGGTGCATCATGGTGTCTGTCGCTGGTATGCATCACATGCATTTCCTATTTGACTCTGGGCATCCCTTACATCCGTAAACCTGTACTGACTCAGTGGCAAGAGCTGTGATGTGTCCACACCGTGTCCTCTGCACTGTCCAACTACTGTGTACTTGGTGCATGTGTCAACACTGGGGTGTTGCAATCCAACAGACACCAGACAGATGGGTGCAAGGCCATGTGGGATGTGAGTGCCATGCTTGGCATCAGACTGACAATTGACTTCTCCTGTTCAATTAGTGCACTTTTAGCAATGTACAACTAATGATGCCAGGGCTTGCTCTGGGATGTGCTGTGCTCACAGTGGTGTGTGCGTTATGTGCAGGTGACTGATGTCTGTCTGTTTCCCCATTGTTTGCAGATACATCCACGGCCACGGAAGGGGACAGCTCCACGGACCAGGAGGAGCCGGAGAGCCAGACTGGGTCAGCAGCCGAGGAGTGGTCGGAGGGACCCAGTGGCACGGAGGGCGAGGGGAGCCACACCGAGGAGTCCTCAGCAGCATCCACCTCAGCTGAGGACCAGAGCAACTCGGAGGATGACTCCCTTGTGGAGGCGGGTGTCAGCAGCCACCACACCCCAGCTAGTGTTGCTGTCCCCGCCACCACCAGCACCACCACCGCCCTCCCATCGGCTCCCATTCCCCAGGTCCGTGGAGGCTCCCATGTCCGGGAGCGTGTCTCCTTTGGGCCAGGCACCGCACCCCCTGCCCCTGTGTCCCCTGCTGCCCTGAGTGAGGAGTCTGTGTACCTCCTTCGCCAGCTCCATGTAGGGCAGACAGCCATGCTGAGTGTCCTCCATGCGCACACCGCGCTGTTGACTCAGCTGGTGTCGTTCATGGAGGGCATCTCATCGGGCATGTCTGACCTACAGAGGGGCAATAGGTCCATGGACTCCTCCCTGACGGCAGCAGTGTCCCTCCTCAAACGGTCCCTCACCCCTCCTGCCTCTGCTCCATCCACACTCCCCAGCACCTTACCCATCCCAGGCACACACACACTGGCACACACCAGCACACACACATCCAGCACACTGACACACACGCCAATGACAAAACGCACACGCACGCACATTCAGGGGACTGAAGCCAGACTCACAGGGGATGGGGCCCTGGAACACACACACGCATCCACATGCACTGCGCAGTCCTCAGTTCCCTCTCCCTCCAAAGCACCCTCCCTTGCCTCACCTGCAACCCCAAAGTCACAGCAGCTCTTCCTCTGTGACCTCGGCCTCTTCCCCACCGATGAAGCTGCTCCAGCATCCCGGGGGAAGAGGAAGCCCACCCACACGGAGCAGAGTGCCCCTCGCCCCCGGACACCCTCCCCCAGGCGCAGACGGACTGAGGCCCCCACCCGCAAGTCCCCCGGAGTGCTAAGAGCAAGACCCCGCCACCGCCCTGCAGCTCAGGCACAAGGTCTCCGTCCTCCATCCCTCAGGCCCCCACTGCACAGGTGCCCCCACCACACCCTGCCCCAGGTTCCCCCACCCACAGATATACCATCCCCAAGATGCTCCGGCCTTCTCCCCCTGCCACTTGCTCTCCCAGCACCACACCCCCCGCTGCGCTTGTCTGTGCCACTGATGTGGTGAGGGTGTCCCCCCTCTGTCCAACCCACCTTGCCTGTTCCCCATTCTCCTCCCCTGGAGGTAGGCACTGCAGTGGAGTCCACTACCGCCCTGTCTGACTTGGGCACTGCAGTGGCGGACCTGTCCACCCCATCTGCAGGGTCCACTGCAGTTGTGCCGGCACCCACGACATCTGTGTCATGCCCCCAGTTGTGCCGGCACACACCATGTCAGACACCTCCACTGCAGTTGTCAGTGGCTCTCCAGCACCCACCACCCCTTCCCTGACTCCCCCTGGTGAGCCCTGATCCTGTCCCTGCGGTGCCTGGCCTGCCCCCCGGTTGCCCCTCCTAGTGGATTGTCCCTGGTATTGTGCAGGCATGCGTAAGGTGACATCTGCCAGTGTCACCCTGTTTGAACTTTGACAATGGACTGGCCATTGGCCTTTGCTCTTTTTCAGGACTTCGTTTGGCCTCAACACATATGCTGAATAAAGCAACTTTCTTTTCTCTAGTGCTCATGCTTCAGATGTACATGTTGTTGGTGCAGCTAACCATGCCCTTGCTGCAGTGATGGTGATATCTGGTCTCATGATTATGAAGTGTTACTGTGCAGGAACCCATGTGGTCCAGGGGGAATGTGTCCTATCATGTGGTGTATCCATGTCATCAATAGCAGCATCTGAGGGTGTCATGTGTTCAGTATTTGGCAATGGGTTTCCTACTTACATTGGCAATTTCATATCTGTGGCTTCCACCCCTGCACATCTGTTGTGCCTGCCATCGTTGCATTTGTCTACTTCCCTGACCGTGTTGCCATCTCCAGTGGACATGCAGGTTTGGGCATCAATGGGGAGGGACTCATCCGTGTAGTCAGTGCAACATTGCTATACAAGTGTGTTGGATCTGTGCTGATGATTCCGTTGGCACATCCATGACCAGGCTGATGTGATGGGAGCCCTCATTTGGTGCTAATTGTTGATTGTGTGACCAAGTGCTCAGCTGACATGATGGGGCCCTACTGAGGCAACATATGGCACAGCTTTCCTCACACAGGAGTGGAGTCCCCTCATGGCAGTGTGTACACGTGTGACATTGCCTGCGCCCAAGGTGTGTGTTGTATGTGCATGTCTGTGTGTTCACTTCCATTCATCTGCGCATGCTGTGATCCCTAGTGTTGTACCTGTTTGTGATGCTTGCTGACTTGAGCTATGTTCCCCCAAAGTCTTCTCCCTGTGTTCTCTGTGATGTGGGTGCATGGCACATTACTGGTCATCAGGGTGTCACCCATAGGTGTGTTTGCTGTCAGGGCAGAGTTTGTGTGCTGACGCAGATGGGTCACAGTCAGGTTTCCCTTTGGCACTTGTTGTTTGCCCCTGTCATGTGATTTCCAGTTTGTGTTATCTTTCAGTGATTGTGACACGTTGTGTGTGTGACTGCTGGCACTCCTTAGGGTCCGGGCTGCAATGTTGGTTGTTGTCTATGTGTGTTCTTTGTGGGTGACCTTGGCTTCTTCATTGGTGTGTGACTGTGGCTGGGATCCCATTGGTCGGTGTGGTATTGCCGTCATGTCCATGTACAGCGTAGTGTGCAGTGTGTCAGACATTCAGGAGTCTTGTTGAGTGTCCATGTGTGATGTGTTTCTACACCTTGGTTCCCACCCACCACCCTGGAATAGTAATGGGTGCATGTGCAATGTCACCAGTGCATGTGTACTTCACTGCTGCACATTGTTGGAGGTCGAGGGGTGTGGTGTTGAGTGTGTGCAGATGAGAGTTGTTGCCCGGCTAGTCCCCTGCCTCCATGTTGGCCTTGGCTTACTGGCCATGCTGATTGATTTGTGCTTGTGTAGGTGTGATGGTAGTTAGTTGCTCAGGACACCTGACTGTGGTTCACAGTGTGAACGACATTTAGCTTTGTCATCACAGTGGTATTTTTCTTCAGCCCAGGGTCACCACATTGTGGGGGCCCTGGGGGTGGTGCTGTGGTGTGTCTGTGACTTGCTGTGTCAGTTGTTGTTCCTACGTGCCTGTGTGACATGTGTGTTTTGTGCTCCCTCTCACCTGTCAATGCCTGCTTGCCCACATAGGGGATTTGGATCCATGAGTTACCTTAGTGTGGCAGTGTATGCACATCTGTATGATTGGTATTCAGCTCTCCTCATGTGTTGTGTGGTTGCCTGGGGACACTGGCACCCCCACCCCTCACCTGCTGTGTATGATGACAGTGTTGGTCTGCCTGTTTGTGTTTGTGCATCTGCACCACTGCATTGGCATATCTTGGGTGTGCCATTGGCTGTATGTTGTTTGGTGTGTTTCCCCTGCTGTCCCTGGGACTCCTAGGTCATCGGTCAGCACAGTGATCATGGTTTGTGTGTCCCATTGCTGCCATGGTATGGTATCTGTTCACCTCACATCTGCTGTCTCCACAGGGTATCTGCATTTGTGTGCCCATTGGTGCAAATATGTGGGTCTGCATTCTGATGGTCACTTCTGTCATTGTGTTATTGATGACTGTTGACGGTCTCAGCCCCCATGGGTGTTGTTTGTCTGCACATGGCCAAGGGAATGTTTCATTTGCACTGCAGTATTTGGCTCCCCCAATTTATGTTGCAATGGGACACATACACTACTTTGCCACAGATGAGTTTTTGGTTCTGTGACCAGGAATGATCCATGCAGTTTGGCAGTTGCAGCTCTTTCTTTGTCAACAATTACCTTTTGGTCACTGTGATGATGAGGGTGTAGACCCCATTGCCACAATGGTCAAAATGTGCTTCAGCTATGGACCCCACACTTGCCTTTTGGTCACTGTGATGATGGGGGTTTAGGCCCCATTGCCACAATGGTCATGGGCTGCTTGCATTGTGGGTGCCACACACATATATGTGTGGCACATGTGCTAGGGGGTCACATTGTATGTTCAATGTCATGTTCGGTGTTGTAGGCATTTGACACAGCCTGCTCACACGCTTGTCATGGTGGTGGGGGGATGTCTTAATCTTGCATTCCCTAGGTTGTGGTGTGCTTGTTGTGTCATGCATTGTCCATCCTATGAGTGGGGGTGGTAGTAGTGGTAGGCATCCAGCCCCCTGGCTAAGGGTGGTAGTAGTGGTAGGCTTCCTGCCCCCTGGCTAAGGGTGGTAGTAGTGGTGGGCATCCTGCCCCCCTGGGTGAGGGTGGTAGTAGTGGTGGGCATCCTGCCCCCTGGCTAAGGGTGGTAGTAGTGGTAGGCATCCAGCCCCCCTGGCTAAGGGTGGTAGTAGTGGTGGGCATCCTGCCCCCCTGGGTGAGGGTGGTAGTAGTGGTGGGCATCCTGCCCCCCTGGGTGATGGTGGTAGTGGTGGGCATCCTGCCCCCCTGGGTGAGGGTGGTAGTAGTGGTAGGCATCCTGCCCCCCTGGCTAAGGGTGGTAGTAGTGGTGGGCATCCTGCCCCCCTGGGTGAGGGTGGTAGTAGTGGTGGGCATCCTGCCCCCCTGGGTGAGGGTGGTAGTAGTGGTGGGCATCCTGCCCCCCTGGCTAAGGGTGGTAGTAGTGGTAGGCATCCAGCCCCCCTGGGTGAGGGTGGTAGTAGTGGTAGGCATCCAGCCCCCCTGGGTGAGGGTGGTAGTAGTGGTAGGCATCCTGCCCCCTGGCTAAGGGTGGTAGTAGTGGTGGGCATCCTGCCCCCCTGGGTGAGGGTGGTAGTAGTGGTGGGCATCCTGCCCCCGTGGGTGAGGGTGGTAGTAGTGGTGGGCATCCTGCCCCCTGGCTAAGGGTGGTAGTAGTGGTGGGCATCCTGCCCCCTGGCTAAGGGTGGTAGTAGTGGTAGGCATCCAGCCCCCCTGGTTGAGGGTGGTAGTAGTGGTAGGCATCCAGCCCCCCTGGCTAAGGGTGGTAGTAGTGGTAGGCATCCTGCCCCCTGGGTGAGGGTGGTAGTAGTGGTGGGCATCCTGCCCCCTGGCTAAGGGTGGTAGTAGTGGTAGGCATCCAGCCCCCTGGCTAAGGGTGGTAGTAGTGGTGGGCATCCTGCCCCCCTGGGTGAGGGTGGTAGTAGTGGTGGGCATCCTGCCCCCCTGGGTGAGGGTGGTAGTAGTGGTGGGCATCCTGCCCCCCTGGCTAAGGGTGGTAGTAGTGGTAGGCATCCAGCCCCCCCTGGTTGAGGGTGGTAGTAGTGGTAGGCATCCAGCCCCCCCTGGCTAAGGGTGGTAGTAGTGGTAGGCATCCTGCCCCCCCTGGGTGAGGGTGGTAGTAGTGGTGGGCATCCTGCCCCCCTGGCTAAGGGTGGTAGTAGTGGTAGGCATCCAGCCCCCCTGGCTAAGGGTGGTAGTAGTGGTGGGCATCCTGCCCCCCCTGGGTGAGGGTGGTAGTAGTGGTGGGCATCCTGCCCCCCCTGGGTGAGGGTGGTAGTAGTGGTGGGCATCCTGCCCCCCTGGGTGAGGGTGGTAGTAGTGGTAGGCATCCTGCCCCCTGGCTAAGGGTGGTAGTAGTGGTGGGCATCCTGCCCCCCTGGGTGAGGGTGGTAGTAGTGGTGGGCATCCTGCCCCCCTGGGTGAGGGTGGTAGTAGTGGTGGGCATCCTGCCCCCTGGCTAAGGGTGGTAGTAGTGGTAGGCATCCAGCCCCCCTGGGTGAGGGTGGTAGTAGTGGTAGGCATCCAGCCCCCCTGGGTGAGGGTGGTAGTAGTGGTAGGCATCCTGCCCCCCTGGCTAAGGGTGGTAGTAGTGGTGGGCATCCTGCCCCCTGGGTGAGGGTGGTAGTAGTGGTAGGCATCCAGCCCCCCTGGGTGAGGGTGGTAGTAGTGGTAGGCATCCTGCCCCCCCTGGCTAAGGGTGGTAGTAGTGGTAGGCATCCAGCCCCCCCCCTGGGTGAGGGTGGTAGTAGTGGTAGGCATCCTGCCCCCCCTGGGTGAGGGTGGTAGTAGTGGTAGGCATCCTGCCCCCCCTGGGTGAGGGTGGTAGTAGTGGTAGGCATCCTGCCCCCCTGGCTAAGGGTGGTAGTAGTGGTAGGCTTCCTGCCCCCCTGGGTGAGGGTGGTAGTAGTGGTGGGCATCCTGCCCCCCTGGCTAAGGGTGGTAGTAGTGGTAGGCTTCCTGCCCCCCTGGGTGAGGGTGGTAGTAGTGGTAGGCATCCTGCCCCCCTGGGTGAGGGTGGTAGTAGTGGTAGGCATCCTGCCCCCTGGGTGAGGGTGGTAGTAGTGGTAGGCATCCAGCCCCCCTGGCTAAGGGTGGTGGTAGGCATCCAGCCCGCCCTGGGTGAGGGTGGTAGTAGTGGTAGGCATCCAGCCCCCCTGGGTGAGGGTGGTAGTAGTGGTAGGCATCCAGCCCCCCTGGGTGAGGGTGGTAGTAGTGGTAGGCATCCTGCCCCCTGGCTAAGGGTGGTAGTAGTGGTGGGCATCCTGCCCCCCTGGGTGAGGGTGGTAGTAGTGGTGGGCATCCTGCCCCCCGTGGGTGAGGGTGGTAGTAGTGGTAGGCATCCTGCCCCCTGGCTAAGGGTGGTAGTAGTGGTGGTCATCCTGCCCCCTCTGGGTGAGGGTGGTAGTAGTGGTAGGCATCCTGCCCCCGTGGGTGAGGGTGGTAGTAGTGGTAGGCATCCTGCCCCCTGGCTAAGGGTGGTAGTAGTGGTGGGCATCCTGCCCCCCTGGGTGAGGGTGGTAGTGGTGGTGGGCATCCAGCCCCCTGGGTTGGGGTGGTGGCGCGCATTCAGGCCCCTGTGTGCATATGTGGCATTGGTGATGGGCATCCCGCCCCTATGGTGCTGCTGTTGCAAGTATATTCAGATTCCCAGTGTATGTGTGTGATGTGTCGTGTACGTGTTGTATGTGTTTTGTGGTTGGTGTCTGACTTACCTTCTGCGCCGTACGCGTCCGTGCCTGTTCCGGTAGTAGATGTAGAATATTGGTATGATCGGGACGAAGGGATTCATGGTTGGTTCGTGTCGTTCGTCCTTCTCGTTGCTTCGCGTCGTCCTCGTCGCTTGGCTTCGTCCTCGTCGCTTCGCTTCGTCCTCGTCGCTTCGCGTCGTCCTCGTCTGTGCTGTGTTCGTCTCGTAGCCGTGGATCGTGTTGTGGCGCGATTCGGAGCTTATGTGCGCCTCTCCCGGATGCTTTGACGTGCCGTGCGTAGCGACGGGTTCGGCGCGTACGGAAGCGCATCGTACTTGTCCGGCCGGACGGGGCTGCATTTTCCCTTCCGTGCGACTCGATTCGGCGTTTCCGGATTCGCCTCGG
Source organism: Calotriton arnoldi (assembly GCA_963921515.1). NCBI lineage: Eukaryota > Metazoa > Chordata > Amphibia > Caudata > Salamandridae > Calotriton > Calotriton arnoldi. Next base: position 2,075,240 of record CAWUFW010002733.1, read on the forward strand.
TCGGAGAACAGGACCTGGTTTGGGTGAGTACGGCTCGGCCGGGAATTTTTGCTGTTGTGCGCATCGTACTTGCTCGTTCGGTGTGCTGTACGGATCGGTCGGGAAACTGGCTTTCGCATGGCTTTTTTCCCGACCGAATGGTATTGGGTGCGCCTCCGACCGAGATCGGAATCGACCCCTATATGTTTTGAACTATGCTATCTTGGATAGCAAGGTATGTTGTTGCATTTAATTTGGTATTCGTTACTAGTGTTTGACTTATTAAGCTACACACATATTATTAAGAACAAGCACAATGTGGATTTACACATGATTTTACATGTGTACACCTATTTGATGTAAGTGCTTTTGAAACAAATTTGATAAGACGTGTTAAAGTGCCTTTTTCATGGTATATGCTAACTAGGCCTCAATTAGGTCTTAATGTAATCTTGTTCAAAATGATTGTCACCCTTGCATACTTATTGTCTATTATTTCTGCAGCACACGGTCAAGCAGAGCTATGTTTGTTTATATCCATTGACGTTGTTCTAACTTTTCTAGAAAAAAACTTTCTCCAACATCTGTTGTGTAATGTTGCGAAATGTCCCAAGGGCACTTCTACTAGCTCACTGTATTTCATTCATTCACAATAGTTCACTGTTGGTTTGTAATTAGTTGCCCTGCCATAACTGGATGACATTAGAATAGTGGGACCTGATCAATATTCATGTAGTAGGATAGTGCTTACATAATAAGAATATGTGACGCTTAATAAAACCATGCTCTGATTTCCTAAGATTGGAAATCTTTTGCTCACACCATTATGACTCTGCAGTTTTAATCATATTCAGTCAGAAGATTTACTATATAAACCCTCGATTTTGAAGGAGAGCCAGAACTTTCCTGAGACTTTTCTAAGGTGATATTGCTAGGGATGCTTCCTGATTTCATACTGATTTTGCTGCATATTAAGACTTGGAATGATTCCTAATTTTGTTAACTATTCTGTAATGCTTTATTACTAAGAGCCTTCATGGCATTTACTTATGCATCTGATTATTAGAATTTGAGCAATACGTAACTGAACGAAGTGCTACT